>JTLS01000863.1:0-12905 GCA_000826855.1 Basidioascus undulatus | reverse complement strand
CTGGTCAAATTTTTTTGATGGTTTCAGTTTCCGTTTTCGCAGTTTGTTGAAGTTTGAAGATTCGTTGTTGGCTGAAGATCGGTTGATGTTCATTCCGATGTTTGTGCTGAGTGTGACACGTTGACTGGGACGTGGCAAGGTGGACTGTAGAGGTGGAAAGGACGTCGACGCTGTAAAGGGTTTTCAGCGCAAGGGTTTGACCGTAGCCGAGCGCAAGTGCTAGTGATGGGAGTGGGTGGACAGATGGAAAAGACCCGAGTGTAATAAGCAAGCTTCACTGTAAAGGACACTTGCGCAACACACCGCGCACCAGGACATGGCGTTGTGCTGCCCGAGGGTGACCGCCACACTTTCTGATCGGGCGTGTCCTTATTACGTACCCGGCATCAAGCATCTTAGGTTCAGACAGATATTCGGTCATGGAAGAGGCAGAGGCTACCTGAGCGTTAGGAGGGGCTCAGCCCTGGCGTCGAGCATCAGTTGCTTCAAACCCGCCAGCAACGGCTACGCTCCGCCCCTCGCTTCTTATGAAGCTGCCTTAGAGACCCCTGTAAAGTAACTTGGACGCACAAAGGACGTTCATGCATTTTCGTGGGTCCACGTCAACGAGTCATCAAAAGCAGCTTTCCCCCGAATTGTTCTCTCCGCCGTCATCAGCGTCGTCCAGAATCACGATCTCCTGAATGCGGGGTGAGGCCGCCTGGAACACTATGAAAGAGATAGGGTTCAGACCAGACAGTAGGAGGCGCTGCAGCGAGGGATTCTCGGCGATGGAGAGCACGTCGCCCATGAGCGCTCCGCCGCGGCTGCGGACCAGTTCGACCTCCTCCAACGACGGATACTCGTGCAAGAACAAGCGTAGCAGCAGCCCAGTAGGGAGCTCGATCCGGATAGCGCGGAGGCGCTTCCAGCACCGGACGGCGCGCTCGATGATGCGATTGAACGGGCTGTGCGCGTATGGCGCGACTAGGTGGAAGATGTATAGATCAACCTTGTCGAGCGCATGCTCGATCGCGCGCAGTGGTCGGGATAGATCGGGTATCCGGCTTCGTCCTCGTTGTCGAAGGCGAGGCTGAGATGGCTGACGCCTGGACAGGCACTGAGGAGGTCGAGGATGCGCAGCTCGCCGGGAGTCTGAGCCCTTGGACGAGCTTGCCAAATTTAGTCGATCTAGGACGAAGGCTCTGTGCGATGTAAAGTATCGATATTGATTTCGTTGCAAGACGAGCGGGTTGATATACTGCTCTAAGATCCGGCTGACGAGGCGGAGCGAGAGGAGGAAGCGGGTCTCGACTTCCTCGAAGGCGAGCGTGGGCAGGTTGTTATTATGAGAGGCTAGTGAGTACGCTGTCTCCTCGACGATGATCGATAGAAGCTCGATCCGTAGCCTTGGACAGTCGAAGGCCGGCATAGGAAAATGGCGAGATGAACTGATGATTGGTCAATCGAAGGGTGGATGGGTCAGTCGCGCGGACGCAGTGCAAGTTTGAGTATCACAACGTAATGGTAAGTATTACGATAATGAAGTGTAGGAGGAACGAAGGAGGTGGAATTGAAGGAGGAACGTTTAAGTTGCAGCTCAAGAGGACGCAGAGCCGGCCCTGAGCAACCCAGCGTCTTCCATTGCACAACTTGCATACCTACATTACCATTGGTAATAGTATTGTTTCCTACTTATATTTCTTAGGTGAGAGGTTTGAAAACCTTCAATACCGAGACGAACAGACTACGGTAAAGTGCGCTGCCAGCCCGTGAACATCCATCAACCAGGATTTCTCTCTTTCTTGTGCACTCCTGTAAGCACTGACTATATAATGGAGTTTGATATATAACTCATAGTCTAGAAAAGGATGTCAGATTTCAAAGACACAAGTTTGAACCAGGCAGCATGTGGGTGGTCTCTCCAGTGGTGGCTCTCGCGAGGCGTGCTCCAACGAGAAAGCATGAGACAGCACGCAGCGTTGCTATAGAGATGCCCTGTCCAGCATGCCTAGCTTCAATACTATTGTGTGAGTGAATACGACACTTGAAACAGCCAGAACACATTGCATCCGCCATGCTTCTGCTCCGCTTCACCAGTCTTTAACGCTGGGACCTTGCCCTTCTCTGCCTCAGGATTGCATGGGATCGTAGTAAAAAACGCGACATCACAGCCGCCATGCATGGAAGAATTCACGCCCGCCCAAAGTGTCGAATATCCCCTCACCGCTTCCTAGCCCTTCGGTGACAACATGCATAAATCTGCCGTGCTCGTCCTGAATGACCTTGAATGTATATACCGCGCCTCGATCCCAGTCGGTATGAGCTCAAGCTGGGGGCAGATCTGCGCGGACCAACGCGCGTCGTTCTCCGAGACGTCCAAGGCAACCTTTGACAAGTGCGGGTGGCAGCCGAACATTTCCGCGAGGTTCTGCGACGTGGTAGCGGGAGTCTCTCAGCGGTCGTTCAGAGAAGCCGATAGCAAGTTCATCCACTCACCTCCCTTTCGAGCGAAATGTAGGCGTGGGGCGCCACAAACGTGCGAGGCTCGGTAAGTCGATATTGGAAGTTCTCGAGCCAGTCAAGCGCGATTTCGGGAGAGTCGAGCACCAAGTCATGCTCGAAGAAGACATGCGTAAGCGTCTGCGGCAAGAGTGGCAGCAGCTTCGTAAGGACTTCTTCCATGCTAAGCATGTTCGTGTCGACAAGTTTCCGCATCACAAGCTCGAGCAGCTGATCCGACGATGTCGAGCGAAGGATTGTCACAAGCTCGTCGATGGTTGCTTCAAGTGAGCGGAGCGAAGGGAGGATTGCAGACTGCACGGAGAGCATGGTGGTAACCGACCGGTCGGGACGCAGCGCGAGGTGGGAGACGGTCGGACGCTGGATGAGGAACTCGGCCTAAGCAGGAATTGAGCTTAAAGCCGTCAAGGCGGAGCTTGCGTAGACGCGAAACCATGTTCGGAGCAAGCAGCACCTCCGGGAATTTGCCGAACTCGTTCCGGTTGACCATGACAGAAAGAGACTCAATGTTTGACGCTCCAGATAAAAGGCGGGCAAGAAGCTGGTCGACAGCTTCGGGCGCCATAGAAGTCAACAAGATTGTGCCAACAATGCTAAGATGGCTGAGCAACGAACAACAAGGCATGACAGCGCCCAATCTTGCCATCGAACCGTATAAAACGCCATCCGAGTCTCCAGATAGGTCTCCAAAGTCGAGGTCGACTGAGACGAGCTTTGGACACGCAGCAATAGCGGAGAGCAAGTCTGCGAGGACCGGGGAGACCTTGCTGAACGCGACTTTGTCAATGGGTCTCTCGATATCCCCATCGCTCAGATACCGCAGCCAGAGTTTCTGCAGTGTCGGTGCAACGGCTATCACGATGGAGAGTGGTACGCGCAAGAGGGACGCGTTCGAGGCGCAGTCGTCCTCAAGGCCGACATCAAGAGAATGCATGAGTGCCGCGAGGTCTGGACGGTCCGCAAGCGTGCGCGAAAAGTGCAACGTCGATATGGCTGCCCAAGCTGGCCGCGGGTGCGAAAGATTGACGGTGCGATACATTTCGCGAGTCGCGAGCGAATGGAGTGCTCGGCATGTGAGGGCCAATGATAGAAGCGTCGAGACGGGCACGAGGCCGAAGATGGTGGACAGGGTCTCCGCCGGGAAGCAAGTAATAGTCAGTGGTACCATCGATGATAAGATGATGATAAGGATGTAGGGTGTGCGAAAGTAGGGCGCGAAAGTGAGTGCGAGTGAGTAGAACCAAGCAGGACAAGGGAAAAGGGCTGAGATGATGGTCCACTCTAGAGTAGCGGACGGGCGACACCAAAAAAGATACGAGCGTCGGGAAGCGTCGAGGCTGTGCTTCCAAGTGCCTCCGCGGCCCGTGGCTCGGCGGCACAGCCAGTTTAGCGGAGCCAGCGTCCAAGATTTGCTTTGTTCGTTTGCTTTTCTTCTGTGCTGAATTTCTTATGTGATTTCTCAGCTGTTTCCTCGCCGTTCCCTCTGTTCCTCTCATCTGCCGTCGTAGTCGCAGCGGGTGCAGCGCGTCTCCCACTCCCGTTCCCGCATCTACGTTTCTTCCCTCTTGTCTCACTTATACACTAACCCGCGCCGACAACGCCCACCTGCCAAGTTTATACGCTGTGATGATGAGCCAGTTTGAGGGTTCTGCAAGGAATCCTGGACGGGCAAATGGAAGGACAGGGTCGAAAAAGCCCTTCATGATGTCGCGCGCAAGAAGACTATGAGATTCCGCAATTACACGCAGTACATCAGTGCGAGGCGCCGTTCTGCTTGCCGGCATTTTTGCGGCGGGCTTGGACTGCAAGTCACAATGGAAGCATGCGTCAGATTCCTGATGGACCTCGCAAGCGATCAAGTAGCGAGCGAGAACTTACCACCCGCCCGAAGGATGTCGAGGGTCTTGACCGTCGTGTCCCAGTCGATACAGGCGTCGGCTGTGAGATACCCGGGCGTGATTAGGAAAGGCATCAAATATAACAAAGATAGAACGAAGGCGCTTACTGATGGAGACGCCGTACTTGAGGTTGGACGGACCCTCGGGCGGGACAGATTGCTTGCCTGCGCGAGGGGTACCGATTATCAGCTTGAATCGGGGACGCTCGAGAGAAGCAGCACTCACCCAGGTTGATGTTGGACTCGATCATGACTCCAACGATGTTTGAGGCCGCCGCGTCACCAGCCGACATTTGGTTGGCCTACGTTGGGATGGCAGGAGGTTCAGCTGGAAGAAACCCTCGCGATTCGAAAGATGGAAGGGCAGACGCACAATGTCCTGCGCCACGACCACTTGACGCTCGTGCTGCTTGGAGCTGTTGCCGTGAGAGCAGTCGATCATCTGCGAGGACCAACATTGCCGTCAGATTGACAAGTTCCAGTGATGCGCATCATAGTGATGAAGCAAGGCACGCACGATCTTCGGCTTCAGCCCAGCCTTCTCGAGCTGCTCGCCCGCAGCCTTGACGTGCTCCTTCTCGTAGTTGGGCGTCTTGCCGCCGCGGAGGATGATGTGCCCGCAGTCGTTCCCGGTCGACTCGACGATTGCAGCCAGACCTGGAAATATCACAGCAAAGCGGTCAAGGAAGTCCCGTTTTAGGCCAAGTGAAGTTTAGTACCCTGCTTGGTGACGGAAAGGAAGGTGTGCGATCCGGAAGCAGCGCGAATGGCGTCGATCGCGATGGTAATGCTGCCGTCGGTGCCGTTCTGTCACGAGGGGGATGTTAGGCGAGGCTCGCAGAAGGCAGGGGGCGAAGTGCTTGCCTTGAAGCCGATGGGCATGGAGAGACCAGAAGCCAGCTCACGGTGAACCTGGGACTCTGTCGTACGCGCGCCCTGTTCGAGATCAAGCTGTCAGTCATACCGCTTGTCGCCTGGGGAGATTAAGACTTGCGATGGCGCCCCAGCTAGAGCAGTCTGCCGTGAACTGCGGGGTAATGGTATCTGTTTGCCTTTCGTGAGTTGATATTACTTTGAAGTATGAGCAGGCGACGGCGCACCCAGGAACTCGCACGCCGTGGGCAGACCGAGCCCGACAATGTCCAGAAGGAGCTTCCTCGCCGTCCGCAGGCCCTTGTTAACCTGGTTGCTCCCGTCCAAGCCAGGGTCTGAACACCCCAAGCCGCGTTAGCTTTCCTGAAGCGAAATTTCACAGCGGAGGGAAGGAAGACGCACCGTTGATCAGGCCCTTCCAGCCGACGGTCGTTCGGGGCCTGATGGGCGGGAGAATGAGACAGGCCAGAGCAAGCGACAAGTCGAGGGACAGAGACGTACTTCTCGAAGTAGACACGCATCAGAATCGCCAGGTCCTGCTTGCTCTCGTCCGCGTAAGCGCGCAACCGCTTGGCGTAGTCGATAGCGGCTTGGGGGTCGTGGATCGAGCAGGGCCCAACAACGACAAGCAATCTGTCATCCGTGCCCTGAACGCACCAATTTTCAGAGACTCCATTACCTCTTGAACATCGTGAGGATGCAACGCACCTTGACAATGTTCTCGGCGTCCTGGCGCCCCTTCAAGACCGTCCACTCATTCTCATCCGACAGAGGCAGCTCCTGTTGTCCGGCACCCCACAGGTGAGCTTCCCTTAGGCCCTGCGGGCAAGGGAACCACGAAGGCCATACCTCGTAAAGGATAGCAGGAGGAAGAAGGGGCTTGACCCGCTTGATGCCTGTACAGGTTGTACGGGTTCAGCTGTAAAGTCGTCATGAGGCAGACTATGGGACGTACGGGTGTCGTCGAGCTCGTTGAGCGTCTCGCGCTGCTTGAAGAGATCCGTAGACATGCTTGAATATATAAAGTGTGATCCGATACTTTGGGGAGATGCTGGTATGAGAAGATCAAGATGGGGAGCAGAACGAAAAGAGAAGACGCGGGTCGAGTCAAAGGCGGACTTCTTCCGTCGACGAGTCACATGCCGCGTCGGGAATCGACGTCATCGTAGATTGCAGCTCATCAAACCTTCATCGCAGCGAACACGCCAACCAGCGTGCACTTTGTCGTGAGGGTGGCCTGAAGGGAAAAGTAATGATACATCGAAGTGTCCCTATGAACCCTGTATTGGAGTCTTGACGGACGTGAGTGTTCTCGAGCAGTCCCGGAGTTCGCCGTGGCGCACATTGGCATCTTCATGAAGTTTAGGATGAATCCTTTACAGCTCATTTAGCTGTATCTGTAGATGCTTGGCCTGATTGTGTATAAACATGTTGGTGTATATTGATGTCTTATCTCAAGTCTCAAGGGCTGCGAAGATACGTTGCGGAAAGTACCAGCGGTCCTGTTGTTTGGTTTCAAAGCAACATCTGCCGTAAGCTCGCATCTCCGCTGGCCGTATTTGTGGATATTGAAGGGCTAACCATCCGCGTGAAGGGAGAATACCTCTTATCCTGCGGTGGCTCTCCTGCTTGCAGGTAGCTATGGCGTCTGAAAGCAACGCAACGCAGGTCTGCTAAAGCTTTGAGCGAGAGTCGTGCCGAGCCCCTCGTCGGCATGGGGCGACTCCAAGGAAGAGTACATATTGTTTGTTGAACCAGATTATAATACCCATCAGAGTCCGACACAAGCTCTGAATGCAGGGTACCTGCTCATCCTTGAAGGGGTTCTTGTGTACGCTTTCTAGCGAGGCAAACGGCATGCTGTACTCATCGTGCTAGTATAGTTGTCAATATTGTTGGTAGGTTTGGAAAGGCACTTTTTTATGACTAGAGACACCCGCCTGGGGCGCTGGAATGTCATAGACATCTCAGGTGAAGAGGCGTTATTGCTGCGAACGAAGGTGCCTCTGGCTTTGGCTCGACTGTACGAACAGTGTGAGTCGTCCATGTGATTTCCGCCCCTTATATAGTCCATCCAAGAGCTAGGACGCATTGAAAAATGCCTGGTCGCTAGCAGCTTGGGACTGCAGACCTACATCAGAACACGTTCAGAATCACAAGCAACAGCTCGTGGCACAGGCATGAGAAGCCTAATCAGGCCTACATCAAGAAGTTAGATAACTAAAAGTATATTACGGGAGGAAAAAATGCACTGTGAGTCGCTGGAGCGCCTCCTCGTGCCCAGAGGCGTTTGTTTGACGCAGATGCCCTAGAGCCCAGCACGTAGGTCTTGCGGTCGGATGAGGACGCGTCTTCCTTCTTCGTCTTCTCTATCCTCATCTCAAAACATTTATCATCTACTTAATACTATCATCATCGTATACTTTGAACCGCACATGTCTCAATCTGAACCAGCCATTGAGGGGAAGCCCGCTGACATAGCGGCCGAGGAGGAGGACGATGTGGTGGGCATCTTCGAGGACTCGTTGTGGACCATCTTCAAGCATCATCAGGTGAGTATCAGCTCCTCCGTATGAAGTTACTCAGGCTGACCCTTCACTCTTTTATAGCCATCGCATGGCGAGCCCGGCGGGTTCTTCCCCTACAAGTCCCCTTACGGCGAACTTTCCGTCCGCATCACTCCGCAGACGAAGACGACTTTGTTCGCGCACTTTCAAGTACGTCGCTGAACAACAGCAAACGGTTTTCAACTGAATACTCACACGTCTCGCGCTGCAGTGGGACTCGGGTCTCCTCTGCGCCGACATGATCGCCTCTGGAGCAGCGCCTGTCTGCGGTCGGAGGGTTCTCGAGCTGGGGGCGGGCACGGGGCTGCCGGGCATCTTGAGCGTTCTAGGAGGGGCTGATATGGTGAGTCTACTTTTTGTGCTATTGACGAAACCGGCCGGAGGAGGAATATGACGGGGGCGGCGGCTGGAGCGGACAGGCGGTCTTGAGTGATTACGACGATCCTACGCTCATCGAAAACATCGCCTACAATGTCAACAAGTGCATACCGGAAGACTCGCAAAGGCGCACAGCCGTAGTTGGTCATATTTGGGGCCGATCTGTCCAACCTTTTCAACGGTGCGCCACCCCTCATTGCTTTCTCAGCCCGTGGCAGGCGATGCTCATTCTCGCGTGCACTGAGCTACTCGCCCTCCTTCAACTTGATCCTCTGCGCCGACGTCTTCTGGATGCCGGACCAACATGTCAACCTGATTAAGACGCTCACGGCTCTCCTCGATCGCTCCGACCCCTCCGCACGCGTGCTCGTCGTCGCGGGCTTCCACACGGGACGGCTCTGCGTCGCGCGCTTCTTCCACCGCGCGCGCGAGGCGGGCCTCGAGCCCGACGAGAGGGGGATAGACGAGCAGGCGGTGGATGGAGAGCGGCGGAAGTGGCAGGGCGAGGTGGAGGACATGGACCACGCTACGAGGGGGAGTTGGAAGGTCGTCAGCTGGTTGAAATGGGCGGACGGGCAAGGGACTCGAGATGAAAGCTGACGGGCTTGCTTTCGATCTGCCGTTCTGGAAGTGCTAATTCGTCAGAACATCGTGTGCGCCCGGATTTCACTGACGCTTGACCACGCTGTGGGCCCGCGCCATGGACTGCGCCAGCTCGCCAACTTGCATGACTGGCATTTGATAGGTCATTGCCATGACTAGAAATTACTGAAGTTGACTGAAGTCCTTCACAAGGCCAGAGTCTGGGTATTCGTTTGGGTGATTATCCCGTGTAGGCGACAAGGCTGGTTCAGTTTGACGATGGGCACGGGGTGGTCCGGAACACATGATGGTCAAGCCGAATAGTTCTGTGTCTGTTCTGTGCCGCTGCTATTGGACAACTCCTTTGGTCGACTTTTTGCTTTGCCTAGGATCCCACATCTGAACGTGGAGATTTATAGTGCTGAACTGAGTGCACGTCGGTTCTTTAGCTCATCTGGGAGAGCGTCAGATTGAAGTCCTGAAGGTACCGTGTTCAATCCACGGAAGAACCATATTTTTGCTGCTCTTTAAACCGGTCCAAGGTAAGCATTCGTTTTGCAGAAATCCCCGCGTTTTGCGGAAGCTGCTCACGCCCTGTCACTTTACACCGCTCAATCGAGGGGAGGATACAGTGTTCCTTGGGCCAGTTGTGGTTTTGTTCGCAGTCTTACCCGTGTCCTTTTGGTTCAAGTCTTTCCTGCAGTTGTGGAATACGAGGGACCTCTGGGACTGGCATGAGAAAGTTTCGTGCCTGCTGCAGACCAGCAGCCTCGAAGTTTTCCCTTTTGCGTCAAGGTCTTGAAAGGGCCACCTTCCCGTACTTTAATGAGATATCAATTTTCAAGGCCATTGGCACTGGCAAGACGCCAAACGAGCAGCTTCTCAATGGCTCGTGGCCATTCAGCAGTTTGAGTCTTCGGAAAGCCTCATCAAGTGAACAGCTCGGCGCCGGTTGACCTTCAGCCATCACCACCGCCCGCAACCGCTCAGCCGTCCGCCCCCATTCGTCGCCGATTATGGTCCAGCCCACTACGACCCGCACATACTCCTTCAAACTCGACAAGTACACTCGTGCGCGACCCATCTCGCAGGCTCAACCTACGGCCACGAGCACTCCGAACTGGGACCCGCCCGTCCGCTCTCCGGGGCTGCAAGCGGACCTGGATATGACCGAGTCGGAACTTGAGCGCTCGTCCCGGCTTAGATTGAGGATCGTGTATCGACTGCCTGGGTCGGGCCCAGCGACGGTCTACGTGAGCTGACGGCCGGCTTGTACTTTCGGGTTTGCAGCGGAGAGCTGACGGAATGTCGACGGGTGTGGACGGGTAGGAGGACCTCGATCTCTCGTCTTTCTCGGAGCTCGACTCTCACCTCCGGGCTATGAAACCGCTCAAGGCTATCTACAACGCCAACCAAGTTCAGATCCGGTACCTTGACGTGCTCAGTCTCCGGGGCTCGACCTCTGCCTCGCAGCCTGTGCGCCATGTCCTCCAACTTCCTGCTCAGTTTCCCACCACTACTTATACATCTCGAAAACGGACAGGCCTTCAACCGCTTCCAGATCGCCTTCTCCTCTACCGAAGACGCCTCGGACTTCGTCAAGCATATCATGGGCGTCTGCCCGTGCACTCCGCCCCAGTGCGCCGCCCCACCGCCGTCCTCGCGCGCTGCTACAAGTAGCCGCTTGGCGCCTTCGGCCTCCTCCGCTGCGCCGCCCCCAAGCCAGCTCGGCCGTCCTCTCGAGGAAAGGACACCCACACGCAAGCGCACTGCTGCCGAGCCCGCACGCGATGCGCTCGCGACGCCCTCTTCGAGTCGGCGAAGGCCTCAGAATAGCACAGTCGAGAGCCCGGGTAGGCCGAGGGGAAGGATACAGCCCCAGTTGGAGTCTCAGAGAAGGGAAGAGTCCGTGGTTGACTACGCCTCGGCGTCGCAGCGCCGGCCGGCAGCCTCGCCAGGCGTTTCACGTCATAACTCCCACTCTTATCCGCCGCAGCTTCAACCTCGCTCGATCCCAGACGTTTCTTCGCTTAGGCAGCACCAATTGATCAACGCGCCTCGAGAAGAGCCGGAGCCGAGCTTCGTCCCTCTGTCGGAACTGACGCCTGAGCAACTTGAGGCGCACGCGACGAGGATCGTGCAGGAGCCTGGGTTCGGAGATCTGGTCCGTCTGAGGAGTTTCTATTCCGGAAAGGTAGCTGGATTGCATGCTTATTGGGAGCTTGGAAACAGCTGGATCGGGTCCGGGGGATGGCTGCGGTACGACTGCTAGCGGACGCCCTGCGGGAGGAGGCAGGGGAGTAGGTGCGGCTGGGACAGCAGGGGGTCGACTCATGGCATGATACCCTGTATGATTTTTGTACTGGGACTCGATCCGGTGACAACCTTCGAAGACAGGTAAACGCTGGGCAATCCCGCCGTACTGAGGTTGTTGGCCTTGGAGACTCAATTGTCGGTGCGCGTTCTGGCAGTCCTTGGGAAAATGTCATGAGCACCAATATTTTTCCAGAAACCCCGCTGTAAGTAGCTAGCAAAAATTTAATCAGCACAAAGTCGACGGAAAGCGACTGCAGCAGGCCGGGAATATCGTTTGGGATGGGCTGTCGGCAATTGGCTCTTTCTCCGCCGACTACACCCGCGCCTTCTCCACACCGGCATCGCCCAGCGCCCGCCCGCACGCGCCCGCCCATCTCACCTCCTCGACCTCGACCCCCTCCTTGTTGTTTTTGTTATCCTCGCTGTTGCGCACCTCATTCTCGCCATGCGCACGTTCACAACTGCCGTCCGCCCCGCCGCGCGCGCCTTCTCCTCGGGTGCGTCCGCACTGGTCTTCCCGCGCTGGAGCTGGCTGCAGAGTGCTGATCGCTCGATCGAGATCCGTACAGCTGCCCCTCGCGCCCTGCAGGCCTCCAAGCCTGCCTCTGCCGTGGCTGCGTCCAATCAGGGCCGTACGTGCATCCTTTGTCACATTCAGGATTTCTGAGGTGCATGGCTGACGCCGGCCATGCGAGCCGCTCTCCAGCCTACGTCCAGGGCACCGTGAACGACCCGACCCCCTTCCCGCCCCCGAACAAGGCCCACGGCTCTTACCACTGGGCATTCGAGCGCACCGTCTCTGTCGCGCTCGTTCCCCTCGTCGGCGCTGCGGCTGTCACCTCCGCGCACCCCGTCCTTGACGGCCTCCTCGCGACCACCCTCCTCGTCCACTCCCACATCGGCTTCGACGCCTGCCTGACTGTGCGTTCTGGGGATTCCCGGGAGAACGTAGGGTGTGAGAGGCTGATGGAACGTACGGATGGTGGATGGATGGATCGGACAGGACTACCTCCACGACCGCAAGTTCCCCAAGGCTGGCCCGACCGCCCGGTGGGGTCTCCGTGCGGCGACGCTTCTGACGGCGGTATGTCCATCTGCTCTCCCCTTCCTTCCACTGTACACCCGCTCACGGCCCTTCCGGATACATAGGTTGGCCTCTACTCGTTCGAGACGAACGACATCGGTGCGTCCCATCTCGTCTTCCTTCTGAAGCTCAACTCAGATCTGATCTTGAACGTCTTCCACAGGCCTCACTGAGCTCGTCAAGAAGGTCTGGACCGCTTGAGCTGGTGCTCGGGCGTGTGGGCGCGAGGGGTGATGGGACGTCGTTGTAATTTCTTTCACTTACTCGAAAAGAAGGACTGATGACGTCGGGCGTGCGCGTTGTTCGGAGAGCATCATCTCTGCTTCTACTCATTCACGCCACTGGATGTACTAATCACTCGATTGAGTTCCGGCGAGGGAGGCGGTCTTCAGGCCCCCGCCCGCTGCCTGCTCCATCGTCTTCTCGCCAGGGCGCACTAACTTGATGGCTCGCCTTCGGTCCCCGCACATCGCGCCTCGCGTCGCTGTGTCTATGCGACGATGCATCTCTGTACTTCGTTGGACGCTGCCTCTGAGTCGGTGTTCAGGCTTCTAACGTTGGAGCATCACTGACAATGACAGCTCCTTGATCTTTCCCCTCGATCATGTCTTTTTGGCCTCCCTCAGGGGATCTCATGCATCTCCATCTCCGGGACTCGTTGTCTTTAGCTTCCAGCGCATGGTTTCGACCGGGCCGGGGGGGGGGG
>JTLS01000862.1:0-12909 GCA_000826855.1 Basidioascus undulatus | reverse complement strand
AGGTCCACGCCGTCGCCTGGTGTGCTCGGCGTGGGCGAAGGCGCTCGCCCGCGCAGGCGCTCGGAGGCGCGCGCGGGGAACGACGGGGGCGGAGCAGGAGGAGGCGTCGGCTTGCCTAAGGGCAGCGGCGGCGGTCGGGGCTTCATTGTGCGGCTGTGGAAGGGCAGGAGATGGAGGTCAGATCGCAGCCAGATGGGGGTGCTCCAGCCAGACGCCGCAATTTCCGCGCCGTCTCTTTCACTCCATCATCCCCCGCTGGGAGCTCAGACCTCTCCAGCATCCTCCTGCATTACACGATGCCCAGCACCCCATCACAGGCCTTCCAGCCGTCCCATAGCGCACCCGCGCTCTCAGACGCCGCGCCCCCCATGTCCCCTCAGCGCATGCTTCATGCACCGAGTCCATAACCACAGGCGCACACTCACATAAAATGGCCTTCCCCAACCGGGACGATGGGTGACTACAGTGATTGAAAGCGAGAGCGGTGTTGGTTGAAGGACGAGCAACGAGCCCAGCGCTGAGCTCGCTCCAAGGGGCTGCGACGCTTTCCCCCGCGTCCGAACGCGTTACAGTCCACGTTCAAGTCCACGTCCAAGTCCGGGTTTCGTCTTCGCGAATCCCGCTGGAGTGGGCCACCCGCCTCGCATCAGACAGCTGTAGCCCTCAAGCTGTTTTACGGCAGCTCGACTAACCGGAATTCCCAGGGCAGTGTTTATTCCAGGCGCTGGCGGTATTGAAGTCGGAAACGTTGAAGCCGCTGTGGCAGTGACTTTTCAACTGAGTATTTGCCCGACGAAACGACTGCACTAGCCGCACTACTCACCGTCTCGCTTGCATAACCCACGAGATTGCCGCGAGGAGCGTTCGTTCTAGTCCCCGCGTGCCTACCTGGGCGTCAGTGTACTCATGCATTGCTCCTGTGCGCCTCGACCCGCGACTCTGCCTTGCTTTGAACGACCTCTCAGATGGAATTATTTGATGTTTTTCATCCTGCACTTCCCTATGCCCAACCTTCTGATGCACAGGAGTCTGTCTGCCACGCATTGAACTGTCCACTTCCTAACGATGGATTGAATGCGAATATGGAGAATAATTCTATGAGTTGAAATGAATGGAAATCTCAACCTACGAGAGCACGCGCGTCGACAGCGGTGTTCGCTGGTTCGTCCGCAAGAGCGCGATGCAATGTACGCCCTGCTGTTGGGTGCATGGGAATAAACCAACAGATATTCAGCTATAGAGGTCTTTTTTCCGTTGCGGTCGCCGACCCACAACATTTGAGGTTGAGGACAAGAGTGTGGTTTTCGCAGTGTGGTGCACGCCGTTCCGGATGTTCACTGTCTCCAGACTGTTCCTCTCCCCATGCCTGGCACCTGTGCGCTCTGACCGCAGGCTGAACTCCGCATTGATCGAGCATCCTCCCGGCTGGGTTTGTACATATTTTGAAGGGACTTATAGGGACTCCACTTTGGCATGGTCGCACCTTCTGATGCATTGGCCTGAAGAGCCGGAACGACATGGCATGCACCCGCGCACCCGAGGCCGTCCATCACGATGCATGAACCCGCGGCAGGCCTTGATGTTGTCTTCAACCAAGACGCGGCGTTTGAGTGCCAGATGAGCGGAAAAATGATCTGTGCAACTGAATGACTGATGGTTAATCTCCGTGCACCTGCGCATGGGATGGCCATCTGCCAAATTGTACGCCGCAGCCCGCGGAAAGCGGTCTGCGAGCACCTCGTTTTCTCTCAACCTCAGAGCGCTCCGAACTTCTGGCATTTGCTCCTCTGAATTGCAACTGATCTTGAAGCATCCCAACAACAGAGCGGAACGGACAACAGCGCTGCTCCGATATTGACCCCTTCGTGGGCAAAAGAGAAGCAAACGCGCCTCCGTAAAGGAGACAGAGTGTCCTTATTCCATATGAGGAGTAGGGAGCCTGAGTGAGGAACGGTTCATGCGCAAGGCCGAAAGCGAAAGGCGGTAGTCAGGCCGCGTTCTATGATTGTAGCTGGCCTCCGTCGAGTTTGCACAACAGTCTTGCGAGATTTATCGCAATCAGCAACATCTTTGGGTGATATTCCGCATTGGAAACATTTCGTGGGCCAAGTCCCTATACCCTCTCGAAGGGCCTTTGGCGGCAGTGCAGGAACACGAGACGAGCACGCAGCGAGGGTCCTGAGCCGCTCCTTCCGCATTGCACCGACACCACACTTGGATGATCACAGGCCGTTCCAAAGCGTTCCTCCTTCTTCAACGCATATATCCCTCGATCTTTTCTGAATATGACGGCCGAGCAAAGAGTGGACGCTCTCCGTCACCGCTGTCCGCTCTTATCTGCTTATGAGCGTCCAACGGCGGCGGTCACGGTGAACGGTGTCACAATACGGCCGGCTGTCCCCACTCGGTCTCTACGGAGCTGACCGTGCCGACTCCCGAACTGCTTTCCCACTGTATTTAAACCGGCCTATCGTACTGCGTATTGCAATCGGCCATGGTCCAGGGGACGAAGTGGCTCGAGCGTTAAATTGGGGAGCACGGGTTGGTCCGCGCATCCTCCGAGCGTGCTGCGGACCTCAACACGGATACTTATTTTCAGCCTCTGATGTTACTCTGAGTATGGACGCGATGAAAATGAGGCTGTATAAATGGCGAATTGCTTATTTCCGGCCAAGCAAGTTCCGGCTTCCAGCCTCCTCGGCATTGGGGAAACGTGATGATGCCCTTCCCAAAGTTCCCACAGTCGTTCTGACTCTTTCTTCTTTCCCTCGACTCTTTCTCGCTGATCGCCGCTCGACCAAACACGCTCCTTTTTCCACTGCACACGCACCTGCTCGTGCGTTCTAAGTTACTACTCGAACCGCGGTAGACTGCCCACCCTGCGTTCTACGCCGGCCGCCCGCCTCCCCCGGCGCGTCTTTCGACCGTCCGGGCGCACGTCCGCGAGCTCCCTGCCCCCCTGGTCTGCCCTCCGCCCAGACCCCATCCCGCCTCCTTTTCCCTCCCTCCCATTTTCACCTTCTCCCTCTTCCTCTCTTCCCACTACGCCCTGTTCCTCCCCCCTCTCCTCTCCCATCCCTCTCCTCTCCACCTCGCCGTCTCTCTCCGGTCTCCCCTCCCTCCTCCCTCCTCCACCCCTTTCTTCACTTTCATCTCATACGGCATACCACGATCCTGATCCCCTTCTCCAACCCCAACAGCCCAAAGCAGTCTCCGAGTCCGAGGACCAAGAGCTCGAGGCGCTCATGGCGCGCGTGGAGAAGGAGAACGCCGAGATCTCGGGCGACGAGGACGACTCGGAGTAGGCCCGCACTGGGGCTTCCGGGGACTTTGTTTGGGGTTCTTGTACAAAAAGTTCTTTTGCACAAGGAAGGCTGCGTGCGCTGTGGGCAGAGAGCGGCGGCGGCGGAAGTTATGGTGGGACTGAGCCGGCTTGGGAGAGGACGTGGAGGCGGGGCGTATAGGTGGCGGGGCGTGGATGGAGTAGCATGCGGATGGGAGGGAGAAGAGTAGGGCGAGATGTTGTGGTGAGGGGAGGTTGGAGTGAGAGGGGTGAGAGGGGTGAGAGGAAAGTCTTTGCAGCGCTGGCGACGCATCTTTCAGCTCGTATCAGAGGTAAAGCTGGGGCGGTTTCGTTCTCCTACGCCTGTTCACGATTCTTGAACATCGCCCGAACGTTGAATGCCCCAAGGCCGCGCTCTTCGTATCCTGGGGACAGTACTAGCATCGCACGGGTAGGCTTGGGCATGTGCGAGAGAAATTAATCAGAATCGTTCAGTAGTTTTGAGTCGGTTTGACAGACCGCGAACCACCCCAGCACGGTTCCCAAAGGCGACCTCTACTGCGTCGACTCCTCCAGGGGATGAGTATATGTGTGACGACTGCAGGAACCACTCGGGCGCCAACACAAGCAACGGTAAGTAACACTAGCTCAAGCTGAGCCGTTGACCTCTGGCGTTGGAAGTCCGGGCTGACGAGCGTCTTCTCCGGTGGGTTTTGCAAGACTGGAGCTGCTACATCTCGTAATCCTAACCCTTCACAATGTCCTCTTTTTCTCACGCCCACTCCACTCACACTCGACCCTGAATCTGCAGCAAGGGCGAAGACAACAACAGCTGCGCTTGCCCTGCGGACGCCCGGTCCGGACAAGATGACCGATGGATCGCCCACGGACGACGTTATCAAGGGCCTTGATGTTAGTCGAAGAAGATCTGACTTGTTGTAAATTTCTTCTAACCGCTTTGCTTTACCTGTCTGGTGCGGAGTCGGAGCTGGAACAAATGGACCATCTGGCTGGGCCAACTTCGCCGCGTGCTATATCGCTGCGCTGGATCTCAAAACGCAGGTTGACGGTACTTCGTTCATACTTTTTTATGCTCTTGCGAAAATATTCCAATGCGCTGACCCTGTTGCTATCTGCTAGGGCGAATGTCATGGCCACCGGCTTGTGCGGCACATTTTTGGGAGGCCTCTGCAGTAAGTGGCATTGTGTCAGTTATTTCAAGGGTGGCCGTTCAAACTTTCTTCCATAGGTTAATCACAACCACCCACGCCCGGCATTGCTGATGGTACTAGTTGATCACCGAAACACCCTACGTCCCTGGCTCGAATAGAACCTGTACCCTGGAGCTTCCCCTTCCCATGTTGCGAAAAGTCATCGTTACCCCTGTTATTCATTGTTACCCCCCCATGAACTGCACTCGAAACATCTTTCCACGCATGCATAGTTGAACTGAGCTGCTCCGCCTTTGGATTCCATCTGTGCAGACGGTCAGTCAGGCAAGGACCGCCTTCAGCTACTAGCTCAGGCAGTCGCATTGCAGCACAAAAGGATCCGCCTGATGCCAGGGTGTTGGACTTTTTGTCCCTAGGCACTTGCTACTGATAACTACTGCAAGGCGCTCGGCTCGGCTGCACCGTTCATGCCCTTCGCGGAGATCGAGTCGGGGTCAAAGGCTGTACTTTGAAAGTTCAGATCAGTTTCAGCTTCTATACCCGGCCAAAACTCGCCGAGAATAGGACGGGAGCTAGGCTCAACGGAGACGTATAAAAGATAAAAGTGCAACGGTGGTAGCGTGGATAACCAAACCATTCCTGAAGGCTCTAGGCGGGCGGACGACTGCTCCTTCGTCTCTTGATTAGGCCTGTTGAACGAGCCACCGACGGAAGAAGGGGAGTGGCTGAGAATAAAACGACATAAGTGGGTCGTGTTTGAATACGCCGTTTTTTTGAGGGCGTATCGCGCGAGAAAAGGGTGGTGCGCTGAAAATGGGAGGGCTGGGAACTTGGAGTGTGGGGCGACCGGAAAGGGACGGGAAGGTAGCGGAGGGGACGAAGAACTACATAAAACACCTGAACCAGTAGGTAACTTAAACAACAAGAGTGGGTAGGGCGAATGCGTCTTTCACCATTCACTCCGAACGGTGGTCGTCCGGCTCGACGGAATCCAATGCGCAACCTGCGCGCACTGACGGGGAGGTTGAAGAGTGGCCCAAAGATGCACACTTTGGGCCCAAGGAAAGCACAAAGCTCACTGCGTAAAGCAGCTCATTCTGGAACAGTCCAGTTGTGGAGACTGATTTCCGTCAATTGGACGAACGCGCGGCTAAAGCGAACGTGACAGCTCCGCAGAGAAGCAATACAGTTGTGACGTCCGAGACGGGAGGGAATGCTTCCTCTAGATGATGGGCCCTATACTTGCGGGGCAGGGCAGGTTATCGAAATGATGGATCTGCGGGATAGAAACTCGTAAGCCCGAGTCTTCCTGCGCGCTATGCGTGGTGGTGCTCGGTGCAGCGGGTACAGCGTGTATCTCGCAGATTCTTCCCTTCCTACGCTGCCTAAATCGACCGTCACCCACACAAGACTTGTAATCAGGGGTTTTATCATTACTTGATGTGTGCCTCCATTCATAGCACGTTCAAGCAAGCTGCTCCGGCAGGAAGTTGTGATACTGCGCGGGGGGGTCAGTCAGGCAGTCAGCATGTAGTTACTTGTAGTTACCGCCGTCAGTTCAGTCAATGGAACTTTGTGGGGTACTGCCACATGTCTCCTAAACATTTTGAATAGGGTTCCCATCTTGTCGTTTCTGGACGTACTTGAGGCGCATTGAGCCTACTCGAAGCATATCTACCAACGTTGGACCAGCCCCTTCCCTTCCAGACGCTCGCTTCAATCTCTAACATTCTCCTCAACAAATATTTCATGACTTCAGTACCGCTGCTGGGCGATATGCTTCCTCCAAGTGGTCGCAAGGCGCATGAAACCGCGAAATTTGCGAACGCATTCGAGCCTGTCAATTGACATTGGAACAACATTTCCCCATTCACTGCAAGCTGCAAGAACCATGAGCAGTGCTTCCCGTAAAATTTTGGAGGTATTCAAATATACGTAGGTGCCACCGCACTTGGTGTCGGTACAAACCGGCCTTGTCCAGAGCTGCGTGCCAGCTTTCGTTATCTTGTCGTCTTCTGCTGCTTGGCCACCAGGAACCACCAAGCTCTACACAACACATATCCAACGACTTGTATTCTGCCTTTGTACCTTTTCGTTGCAGCGTAAGATTCAACTTCGCACGGCGTGTTTCATGCTCACCCCTTTTTCCATCGAGTGGCGGGCGTCGACTCTCGAGGCGCTCGTGTTCATGGACGCTCTCAAAGATCCTTCTTGGAGTTTGAGAGAATGAAGGCCAAGGGGTGAATAATAACCTCCAGGCGGAGAGGCGGAAATCTCCTTTTACTGCGTACGCTGAGCCGTGCCTGAAGATCCTTCCCATCGTGTCCTGCTCCCATCTTCCTTTCCCACCTATATCAGTCAGGACCTTTCTCCAACGCTTGAATCTCTCGACATCCACCTTCTCCTCGCTCCTCATCTAACGCCGATCGCTCTAATTCACTTCATCGACTCTTCCATCACTCCTTTGCGACGCACACTGTCTTTCACCCGATGCTGCCCTTCACCGCACTCACGGTCTCTTCGGCCCTCCTTTTTCCCCCCGCGCCGCGCAGGCTCGCCCTCATGGACAGATGTGGGCGAGGGAGGTACAGCAGGAACATGTGAGTACGGTTTGCAGCGTCGGTGGCGCTGGGAGACCATCGCGCTGACGAGGCACGTTCGCTTTCCAGAGCGTGAGATGAGGTCCTTCATCTCTTGATCTTTGACACACAGACTAATTTGTGGTGGTTCGAACAGCACGAGAAGATAAATACCGTCCCAATACCTGACCAACGGACGCAGAATATCATTGTACGCAGTTCCTTCGCACAGTCAAGACCTTCCTCGACATGGACAACCCGGACCAGATCGTAGACCCGGTGCGTAAACCCATACACCAGGAAGGATAAGACTCGGGGTGACCCTGGTTCTTGTGCTTCGCGGTTGGCAGGTTTTCGGCCTCCTGGGCAACGCGGCGGCGCAAGAAGGTGTCCCAAACCTCGACCCGGACTGTCTGCAGTTCTCGACGGCCGACCGAGCTTTCACGAACGTGAGTACCTGTCCAGCCTCACTCCCCGAAAGTTTAGGGGAATTCTGGGCAGCAAGGCGGCGGGGAGCGTGGACGGGATGGTAGCTGCGCTGTGGTACGCTGCGCTGGAGCGGAACACCGGTGCGTCTTACTAACCTGAATCTTCAGCTTACCAGTTAAGGACACACTTAACCCTCTCTTGTCGACCCGACAGGCTCGGTCGGAGTTAAGAGCACCAAATGCACCGCCGTCGCTGCCGTCAACCCCGAGATCGCGGCCATCGACCGTCACCAAGACCCCGCGAGCGAGAACGCCGCTGAGGAAAAGTAATTCCAACTATACCACCTTTAACATCCTATAGGTCTTCTGACTGACCCTTGAGTTTCGCAGCAAGGCTATCGTCCTGGAGCTCGCGCGCCACATCGCTGCTGTCGGGGGAGACGCGCAGCTCGCGCTGGAGACGTGCATGTTCAGCCCCGGCCAGAGTGAGCATTCTATTTCACATTTTTCCCTCGGCTTCTCTACCCATAATCTGTTTTAATGTTCACCCTCACTGTTGGCTCCACTGCAGTCGGACTCCACCGCCGCAGGCAACACCTGCGATGACCTCAACGACGCCACGGGGTGCATTTTCACCCTCAACCGCCGTGCGTCTATATTCCACTACTGGCATACGAGAATAATAGCTGCTGACCAAGGAGATCGGGGATATAGTCGTCGAAGACGCGACAGCGGAGGAGATAACCGCTGCTGTCGGCGGTACCCCTTCCGGCTCGAACACGAACACGACCGGCTCGACTCCCGCCAGTACTGATTCTACCGGGGAGCGGCTGCCTCGGGTGGCAACCTGCAGACTTTTACTGGCGCGCTGGGGGGATCTCGGCACCGGCTGTCATTGCGGGAGGGTGTGGGTTCCTGTACGTGCAGCGTTTTCTCAGGCATCTTCCTCATCCATGCCTCCGCTGAGCGCTGACCGCGATGATGGGCGCTTTGGGTAGCGTGGAAACAACGACTCCTTCCTCAACCTCGCCGCCGTGCTCGGACGGTCGTGCGACGTGCAGCAACCAAGCGGCCAATGTGCATCTCTGATCAAGCCTCCCCACCGTAGCTCCGCTCGCAGCCTGTGGAATCGCAAGGCTGACACACCCCGCAATACCCAGGCGGCCAACGGTGGTGCAGACTTCACGGTTGGGGACGCGAACGCACAGAACAATGGCTGCAGGGCGGCCATCGCATGAGGGCCATCTACCCCCCCCCACCCCCGCTTCTTCCTTGATCTCGAACCTTGTGCCTTTCACTCTTACGCATTAACGCTTGCACTTCGGCTTCGTCATAATAATGGGTGAGAGAGATAGGCAGCATCACAACAGGAACCCGTTTGACACGAAAGAAAATTTTGATGGCGAAGAACAAGAAAACGAAAGCGGTACAAGTCGGCCGTGCGCAACCGACTGTCACGCCTGAGAAGGAAGCGAGGAGGACGGGAGCATGGGATAGACCAACGAGCGGAGGGTCATATCCTTGTTTCATGGAGGCAGTGTGAGAGAACTTACCTTTCTTCGCTCCTGGAAGAGAGCGCTCTAGTCCTTCTTGGAGACGACGACTTCTTGGGCCTAAACAGGAACCACAGAGTCAGCGGGGCGCTGCAGCCTCTCCTCCATACAAAACACTTACTTCTTCTCCTTCTTCTCCTTCTTCTCCTTCTTCTCCTTCTCCCGCTCCTCCTCCTCCTCCTTAAACCTATGCCCCGCAAACGCCTCCTGCTCGAACCCAATCGACATCCACGTCGTTCCAAATATTAATCCCCTCCTCCTGCTGGTCAAGCGCACGCTTGCCGAACGCGGGCGTGCGGCAGATGCCGGCAGTCGGGCCGTTCGCGTTCGGGTCGTCGACGACGACGATCCGGGCACCGCCGAAGATGAAGTCCGCCCCGGAGCCCTGGAGGATCCCCTGCGTGATGGGAGTGATCACCCCGATCGCACCGTCTTCTTGCCCGCCTTGGCGGAAGACCTCGCCGGACTGGAACGCCTGGGCTTGCACTTGGCCCTGAGGCGGCAGGCTGGCGGGAGGGGGGCCTTGGAAGGGCGGGAACTCACCGAACCCGCCGGGGCCGCCGCCGCCGAGGAAGACGAAGACGGAGCCGGAGGGAGGGTGGTACGGGTGCTTCTCCTTGTTGGTGGCGGCGGCAGCGACGACGAGGGAGAAGAGGAAGCTGGAGACGAAGACTGCGCGCAAGCTTGGCTAGACGAGTAGAGGATTAAATGATGATAATGTGGATTGTGTGGGGCGGTAGAGGCAGGCTCCGGCCGGCCTTTATACCGAGCGAGCGAGCGGGTGAGCGATGATCGGAAAGAAGCACAGCGAATGAGCCGGCCATCGAAATGGAGGCTGGTTGTTTTCGCGTGCCTTGTCGCTTTGACGACTATTTGAGGTGCAGGGGCCGAAGAAAAGGCGAGAAGCCAGCCCCTTCGGAAGGGGCCCTGGACTCCCTTAACCCCTGCCGCTGCCATTCGCAGCCTCCCCAACCCACCCGTTTACCGAAAGAAAGGAATGTCGTTCTGGACACTCACAAATCAGCCACTCGAGGTCGTGATCGTAACAGACATGCATTGTCGTTTCACACCCGCTTCCCTATTACTGTTGTGATAGCACCAATCCGAGCACGACGTATGCGAGGGAGGTGATGGGCGTGAGGAGTGCGTAAGAAACAAAAATGGTCCTTCGTTCGCCGGTGTCAGTTTCGAAGTTGGAAAAGGATGCGAGTGGGGGAAGGGAGCCAACGCACTTGGAGATGAGCCGCTCGAACGCGTCGCCCGATGCGGCTTGCGTTATTTGTGCGAGGGTGAGGGCGGTTGGGGAGCTGTGCGGTTGTCAAGACAATCTCATCAGCGTGCAAGATTCTTCCCTTGGCATTTGTTGATTGAGACGTACCCGATCAGTAGGCAGGCGGAGACGACGAACACGGGGTCGTCCTGCGCGGGAAGAAGCACAGCCAAGTCAGCAATGCAGCCGACACGGGAGGAAGATGTGGAACGATGCACCATAATCCGATGTGACTCCGTCAAATTATCCCACAAGAAGAACGGCAGCAACAACGAAGGGGTGACGATCATGCGTGCCAGGACCGCAACGACGATCGTCCTGTTTCCAATCCCACCCACCGTCCCATTCCCCTCCGTCAACTCAGGAACCTTGAAGGAAGCCAGGCAACAGGCGTACCGCGTCTCCCCCGGCTTCGCAGGGCTCTTGCGCGCCGCGCGCCGCTTGAAGTACGAGTGGATGCTGCTCGCGATCGACTGCGTTCTGTGCAGCTCATGTGCTTGTTCCTGCTCTTCGGCGGTTAGGGGCAGCTGGGGTGGGGGGGGGTGTAGAAATAGGCTGGGCAGCGGTTTCTGCATCAGTCACGGGTGGAGAGGGAGAGGGAGAAGGACCCACCGCCCAAAACCACAAGCGTCAGCGGCACGCTCACGTTCCCCGCCGACTTAAGTGCCCCGCGGAGGGGCTTGATCTTCGCCAACCACGCTGATTGCCCCCCATCACCCTCTCCATCAGTGCCGCCCTCACACCTGCTTCCCCTTCCCCGAACGCACCCTGCAAAGGCGGGATAAGCGCAATGATGATCGACACGAGCGCCGCCCACAGCGGGGCGGTCATGAAGCTGTTGAACTTTCTGCCTGTCTTCCCCAGCGCGCGGGCGGTGCGCCGGACCCAGGGGGGGAAGGGCTGCGCCCCCGCAGCCCGCTCGTCCTCAGCCGTTCCGTCAGAGTAGATCGAGTGCGCGGGCGTCGGCCCGCCAGGCGTGTTCGGCCACGAGCGGTAAAATCGCCCGTTCTCGGCTGGGCGATGCGGGCCCCGGACGGTCGAGGCGGGCGTGACCATGTGCGGGGGGTCGTTGAGCGGCTCGGGGGAGGGCGAGGGCGAGGCGTGGGAGAGGGTGATGGGTGGTTTAGGGCGCAGGAGGGAAGACGTGTCTTGACGAGCGGAGGGGTCTTCGTCCTCGTCCTCAGAGGAGGCGGCGGAGGAGGGCGCGAAAGGGGAGGGGATCGCCTCGTCGTCTGCTTGGGTGAGGAGTTTGACGCCCCAGGACCAGCGGAGGACCATCCCTGGCGGAGAAGGAGAGTGTGAGTGAAGGGAGGGAGGGAAGGAGAGGGAGGGAGAGGAGAGACATACCCAGCGTGCTGTACATCACGAGGTACGTCAGTGCGCGGCCGAGCATCGCGTCCTTGTTGTCGTCCTTGGTCCACTTGAGGTGGGGGACGGTGACGACGAGGGACTGTCGCGCGGATCGCCCGCAGCTGTCTTCAGCTCTCGGCTCTCAGACCGATCCAAAAGAAAGCGGAGCGAGCGCACCTGCATGAGCGCGATCGGGAGCGAGTTGCTGTTCATGAATGCAGAGGCGGCGATGCAAAATGAGCTGAGAGGACCACGAGTACGTGTCAGGAATGGAAGGGAAGGTGAGAGGGAGGAGGAGGAAGACAACGAACCGCTGGCTCCTGCTCAGCCGGAAGAGGTGCCCCAGCCCCCAGGCAACGGCGACGCTGACGACGGTGACCTGCGCGTGCCCAGCGAACATAAGGAAGGTGCTCCGAGTGGCAATTGGAAGAGGTGAAACGCACCACGACAAACCCGATCGGAATGACATGCAGCTCGCGCAGCTTCTGGGGCGAGAGGGAAAAGGCGACTTTGGAGCAGAGGAGGGCCTGCCCACATCCACCGCGTCAGTCATCCTCTTCACGCAAGATCTGGGGAAGAAGAGGAAGACGCACAGGAGTGAACAAGTTAACATTGAGCTTGTTGAGCAGCTTCGTGCCCGGCTTGTCGATGATGCCCTTCGTAGCGAGGATGTATCCTGCGCTCCGCCACAACCTCACTTCAGCTTCCCACGCCATTTCCCCTTCCCCGAGCGCAACGGACCTGTGATACACAGCAAGAACACCTCAAACACCGACTGCCTCCCCGCACACAATCAGTCTCCCGGAAAGTGAGCGGTGGGGAGACGCGTCCCACGCACGTCGAACACGGTCCCGAGGAGGGTGAGCACTTGGGGGCCGCCCGCCATCGGTCGGAGGTTGGAAGTAGCTGGTGGTGGCGATGGGGAGGATGAAGGAAGGCGTTTGTGTGTGGAAGGAGCAGTGAGGATGATGGAAAGAAGGTGACAAGAGGCAGAAGAACGTGCGGAGTCGTTATCGCCCGGCGTCCGTCTTCCGTCAGCGCAGCAACGTGCGCCGTTCCTGGCTTTCCGCGCGTCGATCAAGAAGACGTATCTGGCGTCGTGTCGCACTTCGCCTTCGATGCGCGCTGAAAAGTACCCTTATGATGTTCAGAAATACACATTCGAATGAGGGCATATATTACCGTGTACAGTCCGGTGCGAAAGCAAGCCAGAACCGGAACGGTCTACGCAGCCCCACCCTCATGGTTAGTCCCCCCTTCCTGCAGCTCTCCCA
>JTLS01000861.1:0-12922 GCA_000826855.1 Basidioascus undulatus | reverse complement strand
TTAGTGAGGGGCTGAAGATATGGTGGCAAGGTTGTGGGCGGGAAATCGGTCTGCTGAGAGTGTGAGCGAAAGTGTGCGCTATAGGCCTCAGCGGGCGGACAGGCATCGACTGGTCAAAGGTCAACGGCGGCGGTGACTCGCGACTTCTCCTGCGACAGTGACTCTTGATCCGCGGATCGTCCGGGAGTGTAACGCCGGCGCCGTCTTTTGCTGTTTCAACTTCGCGCTCAAGTGCGTCAAATTGTACATGAAGAAGTTAAGATACAAAAACATATGTAGCAGTTAATGCAACATACTACGCAACAACTAGATATATGGAAGAAAGCCTAAGTGCAGCATGCAGGCTGGACACTGCGACATCTTTCGATGTGCGATGAATTCCAAGTCCGAAATGGGAACGCAGCGCAGCCGTCGCGTGCTCGCCGCGTCCACGCTCGACTCGACGCTCACCGTTGCGCTTCGACACAACCTCGTTGCCTTTGCGCTGACAAGCTATCCCTACACTTCAAACTCCATTTCACAATCAACCTTTCGACGCTACAGCGCGTCAATCCAGTATCTCCTTCACGGGAGCACACCCGCTCCACCTTCGCCCTCGAACCGTCGTCCGGCTGCATCCGCCTCGCCGCCATGTGGTTCATCACCGGCATCTTTGACGAGGACAAGCAGCGTTCGTACGATATGTAAACCAAACATTCCAATATAAATCTTACTCGTCTATCTCATTCACAGCCTCCAAACGCGCCCTCGTCCCCGAGCAGAAGTACCGCCTCGGCCGCAAGCTTGCGGACCTCAACATCAACCTCTCCAACGTCTCGCGCGAGCACGCGTACATTACTGTAGGCGAGGCGGACATCTCTGCTGTCGTACGCTCCCTCCCTCCTATCGTCCCAGCCTTCATCACCCAAGCCAAACCCTCTTCCACTCATAGGGCGACCCCGCCGCCAAGCCCACCCTCACGCTCCAGACGCTCAAGAAAAAGCTGCCTGTCCTCCGCCCGCGCACGTCCGAGTCAGACGGGCCCAAGGCGGACGTCATCCTCCCCTCCCAGGCGTCCGCGGCACTGGGGGCGTCCCAGGGCGCGGACCGGTACGGGCACGGGTACAAGACAATCGAGTTTGAGATGAGCTCCGAGGGCGAGCTCCGCGAGGGGGACATCATCCCGCTCTCGCACCAGGAAAAGAAGCGGGAGTTGATGTGAGTGGGCTTCTTTCTGAGGTGGAAAGAAGGCGGGGCTGAGGTGTGGAGAGGGAGGGGGCAGGATCACCTGGGAGCCCATCATGCCCAACCTGCCGGACGGGCGCGTCGCATTTGAGCGGCAGGCGCAGAAGCTCGGGAAGCTCGGGCTCAAGGCGACGCGGAAGGAGTGGGCGGAGGAGAACACGCACCTCGTCTGCCTGAAGCGGAAGCACGTCTCGCGGGGTGCGTCTCACCTCACCTCTCCTTTCATCCCCACTTTTCATCCCCCTCATCATCCCTCACCCCTCCCCAGTCTACCACGCCCTCGCCGCAATCAAGCCGATCGTGCACCCGCGGTGGCTCGACGAGCTCGCGCGCCGGCTGTCCCTTCTGCGCGGGGACGCCGAGTCCCTCGCGTTCGGGCCTTGGGAGCCCCCGCCCGTGGACGTCGTGGAGTGGATGCCCGAGTTTGCGGAGGAGGCGGAGGACACGGCGGTGCAGAACGTTGAGCTGTGGAAGGTCAAGCCCGAGCGGGCGGAGATGTTTAAGGGGTGGGTGTTTGTGGCTCTGACCGACTCCGTGCGTTCCTCGAACTCTTTCTCCTTTTCTGGTGCTGAGGTTGGGCTGCGCCAACAGCAAGGCTCCCGGATGACGACGATTATGGACCGGACGCGCGCGCGGACAGTCGAGGTCGACGTCGAGGCGCTCGGGCCGGACAACAAGCGCGAGATCTTCTCCCAAGCGCGGGCGCTCATCGACGCGGAGAAGGAGACGATGGGCAACCCCTCGGACGCCACCATCGTCGCCGTCGTCCCGTCCGACGTGGGCGACCGACTGAGCTTGCAGGGGACGAAGGAGGAGTGGAACGAGCTCGCGGAGGGGATGGCTAAAGAGTAAGTCTGCGAGGGCGTGAGAAGGAGAGGAGGCTGAGATGGGCGGGGGGCAGACTCAGCATCAAGTACACAGGCGAGTACCGCCCTTACACCGGCCTCTTCTGGGTCGACGAGCAGCGCGCGCTCCAGGAACACGTCCCGCCCGAGGTGGAACCTGCGAGCCAGCTGAGCCAGCAGCAGCCGAGCCAGCCGAGCCAGGCGGCGATGGACATGGACGTTCCGGAACTGAGTGAGTCTTTCCCTGCTCTTGGAGTAGGTGGAGATGGACGCTGATTGAGAGGGGGTCGGATGCAGCTCCTTCTCAACGCAAGGCGCCTGCATCTGCAGCGAGCGACTTTGTGCCCGACACGCACGCGAATAGCGCGTCGGGCAGGGAGTCGTCGCAGAACACTGCGCCGAGGAAGAGGGTGAGGAACTCGTTGGTCCCTATACTGACGAGGGAAAACGCGACGCTCACTGGTCGTTGCTGTACTTGACAGGTCCTGAAACGCCGCGTCGGCACGCAACGCGCCGGCAGCATCCTCAGCGATACGGAGCAGCTCGGCGTCGGGCCGTCCCAGTCGTCTGCCGCTCGCGCTGAGCCGCCCGCCGCCGCGGCTCAGGCTCCGGGCTCAGACATGCAGGTGAACGAGCCTCCGCCTACAGTGCGTACTTTCTTTCATTCTCAATAGGACACCCGGCTGATCCATACCGGCCTTTCGCAGCGCCGTACCACCGGCACGCACGCGCGTCTCAAGCGCCGTGTGCCTGTCGCCGCGGCAGCCGCCGCCGCCGGGCCCGCCGATCGCTCGTACATTAGCGCAGCGCCGGACGAGCCCGAGCCGGCAACGAAGAAGTACAAAGAGGAGGCCGAGTCCGAGCGAGCGAAGCTGCAGAGCATGGCCTCGTCGATGGGGATGGGCAACGACGTCGCAGACTGGGACTTCGACAAGCTCCTCGCGGCCGCCACCGCATCAGGCTCGCAGCGGCTCTCGCAATCTCAGTCCCAGTCCCAGGGGCTCGAGCCTGTTCCGGAGGGGGAGGAGGGCGATGAGGACTTTCTGGAGAAGCGGTTTAGGAAGGAGCTGGAGCGGCAGCGGGCGGAGGCGGAGCGGGTGCGGGGGGGGAGGGAGAGAGCGGAGGCGGCCGCGGCGCTGGTGAGGCGCCCGCCGAAGAGGATCGTCCGTCAGGAGGAAGAGGAGGACGGGGGTGGGGAAGAGGAGGAGGAGCGCCCGAAGGAGAGGAAGCGCGCGGCGGTGGGGGAGGGGACGAGGAAGGGGAGGGGCAAGGGCGCGGCGGTTGAGGGGACCGACGAGCAGCCTCAGTTCTTGCAGGCTGTTGCGAAGGGGCGGAAGAAGCTGGATGAGTTCGATAAGGTGCGTTTGCTGCTTGGAGGCTGAAGCACGCGCACGTCGGGACTGAGGAAGGTGCTGATGCTGATGCCATTGATACCGTCGGACAGGACTTCAACAAGCTCCGCATCTCCCGCCCCGTCTACAAGGGCGGCGGGAACAAGCTCGTGAATGCCGACGACGTAAGCTGCCCGCGGCCTCCTCTTCCTCCTTGTCCTCATTCTCTACCTCGCATCGCATGCTGAATCCAAGTCAACTGGGCACTTCCGCAGCCCGAGGTGCAGGAACCCGACTACGCAGTCGTGGACGACTTCGACAAGGACGTGCGCGGCAACTTCATGCGCGTCGAGTTTGTCGCCCTCGTGCGGCGTGACCGCCCGCGCGAGCGCGAGACGCGGCCAGAGTGGGAGGGGAGACCGAACTTTAAGAAGTTCAAGAAGGTGCGTTGTGCGACTAGGCTGGCTGGGAGAGTGGATGCTGATGATGCGTGAGTGGAACGGTGGGAAGCAGAAGGTCGAGCTGGCTAGGAAGCCGTGTGCGGAGCTCGTGCTCGATTCGGCTACGGACTTCGGTGTCGGTCAAAGTGCGTATGCGGCGGATTTTGGCTGGATCTCTGCAACCCTGTCCACTTACAGATTACGACTTCTCTCAGCCTATTGGGGCCGCGACGACCGCTCGAAGCCATACGGGGGCACATCTAATTCGCAACCGCAGACCCTATTCGACACCACCGTCACCGAAGGCGGCGCGCCGTCGCTCGCGTCCGCCGCACCCGCGAAGCGCAAGGTCCGCCCGCTGACGGTGGCGGGTACGTCCGAGGACGACGAGCCCTCGTCCGAAGTGGAGGTCATCAAGCCGCCTTCGAAGCGCACGCGCGGGAACGCGAAGACAAAGCGGGCGACGCAGGAGAGCGCGGCGTCAACGTCGACTGTCAAGTCGTCGTCCCTCCCTGCGGCGGAGGAGGACGAGGAGGAAGAGGAGGCCCCCACGCGCAGAGGGAAGAGGAAGGCGCCCGCGGTCGTGCTGGACGATGATGATTCAGACGGCGGGGGGATGGCGTTTAAGGGCTGGGGTAGAGCGGGAAGCGCGAAGACGAGGAGCGGGAGGAGATGAGCCGGCGAGAGGGGGGACGCTCTTGGTTCGCTGTAGTGGCTGCACGACATTACGATTTTCTCACTTTCAAGACCATCAGGTCGGTTTGTTTCATAGGGCAATTTGTTACAGAGTTGAAGGTGCGCAACGCGTGTGTGCAGTGCAAGTGGTTTGCGAGCTTCGGGATTAGGGCTTGCTGCCAAGGTGCGCTTTGTTACAGCAGTTAGTGAAGTCGTTCATACGCAGACATGCAGGTACGGAGCTGGTTGGCAAACAAACATTCATGGAAGCTTGGGCCAGAAAGTAGCACAGACTCAACTAAGAGTCTCTCACTAGCCGGTTTATGCGAACACATCTTCAATTCAAATTTCAATGTTCATTAATATTTGTGCGCTGTCATGCATTTTCAGGTTTCTAGGAATCCCCGAAGGTGCGGAGGCCGTCCGCTTCAAATTTGCCGCTGCCTCTTGCCCGCCGACCATCATCAACTTCACAGACCCACCACACAACCACGCTCGCAGAAAACTTTCACCCTGTCCAAAAATACAGCATACTCCAGTACACCTGTTCTTTCTGCCACGGCCCGTTCCTGCACCCCGGCAGCCCCTGCCGCCGAGCGAGCTCACGCCAGTCGACATCGAGCACCTCACGAGCGTCCACCAGCTTCGCTACAACTGCACGCTCGTTGCGCTCAAGTCGATCGCGGTCGACGAGCGTAATTTCTAGGCGAACCCTCGCCAGGATGCTGGAACGACTATGGAGATCTGGTGCGTTTGAGTTTGCCCGTGTTCGACGGCCCTGTGCACCGCCTGACGCCGTGGACATTCTTCAATTCACGTAGCTCTCAGCTTGACGGGAACCCCGACAAGGGCGTCCCTATCTTTCACAAAGCCTGCTTGGATCTCCTTCGCACCCGTCTTGACTTGGCGGATGACTCGTCCGAGACGCTCACGGCCCTATCCGAGCTCGCGTCCCAGCTCGAGACGGACCGTACTGAAAAATCGAAGGGGTCTAGGATGAGAGTGGCGTTACCTACGTCCGCCTCGGAAAGCAGTCGCATGGAGATTTTTGGGAGGCAGATCTCGTGGAACGAGGCGGACTTAAGCACATTGGCCAGTGCGTCCCATGGTTCTCCCTTTCGCCCGAAGAGTATGCTAAGACGAGAAGGTCCACCTCTCTTTACCCTTGACGGCTTTGAACAGGCTTCCTTTCTTGCGATCTGAAATCACCGATGAGCGTCTCGTCCTACACCGCCCGAGCCATGCGCTTTCCTCTTTCGAGACGCACCCTTCCGGCATCATCGACTGCTTGTGGTGCTGCGTCGATCCCCTGGGCTGCCCGTCTCCCCGGAGAACCCGGTAGCGGTCATCTCGCGAGGGACAAACGCGACTATTCAACTCTAAAGCCCGGACTCGCGCATTTGACCTTGTGAATGTCCTCGCACGCCTTTCCGCCCGGCGCCGTGCCGTCTCGCCCGACAGAGCCAAGCTCAGCCGAGCTGGGGGGTTCGGCGGAGAAGAGGCAACAGAGCTCAACCCGGATATTGCGTCGCTAATCAACGTCCTCCAAGGATTCAGGGACTTCCTTCTCAAGGAGGAAGAGCTGGGCCATCGCCTCGACCGACCGCTTCGCGCGGAGCCCGTGGATGCAATCGCCGCGGCCTGGCAAGCGCAGGGAGGGATGGACAGGGCTTGGGAGTTCTGCATGGCCTGCCTTTATCAGAAGAAGGAGGCGGCACAGCTTGTAGGTGGGGAGGCTGTTGAAAACCTTCTGATCTGGGCTGCGAAGTTCTCGAGCGGAGTGCAGTTCTAGTGTTGACGGGAAGGGGTGGGGATGAGCGATACACGAGGCTACGACTGAACATGCATAATACCAATCCACCAGTTTCCGTCGCGCTCTGCTTCCGCCTTGTTCTCTTCCTTTCTGCCCCTTTGCAATATAAAAGCCCCACCCCTAGCTAGCCTTGCTCCTCATCCGGTCTTGCTCCTGCTGCCCCTAGTCCTTGCTCTGTCTCTAGTCCTTGCTCTCTTGCCCCGATCCTCGCCCCAGTCATCTCATATCTTGCCACCCGTCCTGCTGGTAGTCCCCGTCACGGTCTGCCTCTGCCCAGCTCGATTCCTGACATATCCCTCACTTGAAACGTGCCTCGATTGGAAGTCTGACAGAACCAGTACCGCACCGGTACAAAGCGGTCAAAAGCAGTAAACCAGTTTTTTTATTTGTTCCCGAGCATGGGAAAGAGGAAGATAAAGGAAGAGTCGCGCTAAGCGATGTCTCCAGGGGAGATTATCAGAATCTCACTAGTCTCAGCCATCTTAGGAGGCTGGACGCGCTATAGGAACACACCTAGACTGCCTTTTGTCAAAGTGTAATAATTTTGGATGGCTTCAGTCGGTTGGGATCCCTGGGGTGCGATGGACGAGACACCGGGTGAGTTGCCTTGTTGCCTTGAGCCGCACAAGGCTGTCTGCTCGATGGCCGGTAGCAGTGCGCAGACTCACGCATCGTTCCCCAGTTTCATCCGATAGACCACCTGAAAAACTCTTTGTCTCAGGTGTACCAAGACAAAGGTTTTTATTTGAAAAGGAGACGCACAGCAGCAACGCCCTCATCCCACCACGACCGCGACCTGATGATTGCCGCTCCGACAGCCAAGTGCAAGGGAATGCTGCCTTATAGGTCGCAGGCAAGCTGTAACTGGGCCAAGTTGGCACCAGTAAGTGACTTGCGTTCCTGACCGGGACCTGAGGCTTCCCTGTGGGCGCGCAGTTGTGGATTGGCAAAACACTGCACGGGAGTCGGGCGCACAAGCGGCCACCAAGCGGTACAACGCCATCCTCGCTCAGAAAGGCCGTCGTACGCTTTCCTCGGAGGTCTGAGGGAAATCTATTCACCGAGGTCGAAGTGGAGTGTACCGAAGTCTAGGTAGAGGAGAATGAGGCGGCCGGGTCTGGCCTGGGAGTGTGTGGCGCAGGTTGCAGTTCAGCGAGCGTTGCCCCGCGCACATTTCGTCACCTCGCTGCCTCAAAATCTCTCGCTCCCAATCTCACTGATCATCCGTACGATACCCCAGAAAGACCTGCTATGGGCTCCTAAAGCTGGGCACCTTCCTCCGCGGACTTTTCATCATCTGCCGCAAAAGCGTAGTTTCTGTTGGTGGGATCGCTCAGCTGCGTCATACATAGCCACCCACGATCAGACCAAGCAGGCTTCTACAAGGCTCAGGTAAGCTGTTCGGTCTGCTGACTTTCGTTCTGCATTCTCTCTTTCTCACACCATTCATCGTTTACTCTCCGCTATCCCGGCGTCCAGCATGTGGAGCTCACGCGGTCTCAAGAAGACACCGATAAACGCGAGCTTCTTCCCGTCCGAAAGGACGGAGGAGCAAGTCGAGAACACCGGCACCGCATCCTATGCCCCCTCTCGCAACTACCCCCTTCAAGCAGCAATGGGGAAACTCGAGTCGGCGAAACACCCCCACCTACCGCGGACGGCAACGACAGGATCATCGTCGTCCGCTTCGAGGAGAATGATCCGGAGGATCCTTACAACTGGAGTTGTGAGTTCTGTCCTCGGTTCTACGGCACCTCGCTTGTCACTGACACGGAAGAGGGGAACAGACGGTAAGTCTCCAGCTCTCGTTACACGGCGATACGCCGTGCACGATATGATGCCTGGATAATGACTGTGTGGCACGGCCAGCGCGGAAATGGGCCACGACTATCCTTCTCTGCCTGATGACTTTGTTCATCGGATTGGCGACGAGTGCATTCTCTATTGGAATCGGAAGGTGCGTGCATTATCAGTTAGCCTTCGAATCGAGGGCTCATCTGGAGGACTTGATGCTCGCAGCATGACTGAAGAGTTCGGGGTTACAAACGTTGTTAGGCAAGTCGGCATGTTCGTCTTCAACTTTGCATTTGCGATTGTTCCTCTATTTTTGGCCCGTACGTGAGCGCAGAATCATGCTTAATCGAACACAGAGACTGAATTGGGGTAAACACGCCTACAGCGCTCTCTGAATACGTCGGCCGCAGTGCGTCTCGCGTCTTCCTTTCGATCGCTGCGGCATTTGGGTACTCATCGTTTGTTGATTTACAGACCCAATTTACCTGATCAACTACGCTGCCTTCATCCTCTTTTTCATCCAACTGGCCTGTGAGTCTACCGAGGACGGCTGTCTCATTTGTTTCTGACCACATTTCTACAGTGGCCAAGAACATCTGGACTGCCATCATCGGACGCTTCTTCTCTGGCTGTTTTGGTGCTGCGGGAACGACCTTGGTTGGTGGCACGTACGTCGGTCATTTCAGCGTGCCATCCTCTTCAGTACACTCACGCGGACCTGTCTTTCGCAGCCTGAGCGACATCTGGCGCACCGACGAGCGCTCGGCGCCGATGGCACTTTTCTCGTGGGCAGCTTTATGTACTTTTCTAAGTTTACGCTACTGCGCTCTATTGTGGAATGAGTGAAATTGCAAGAACCTCGCTGACATGTCCACCTCGGGCAGGTATTCGGAACGATCGCCGCGCCTGTGTATTGTGGTTGGATCGACATGACAATCGGTAAGCCCAGTTGCATTGGCTGTAACTAGCCTCGCTGACTTGTCCCGACGACCCTTTGCGAAGGCTGGCGCTGGGTACGCGCTGCTTGAGCATCGATATCCGCTTCGAAACACCCTTCTGATCTTTCATAACAGATTGAGTGGGTTCAGCTCATCGCCAGCGGGGCTCTCTTCCTCGTCGAAATCTGTCGGTAGCGCTCATATGCTGACCTGAGGCATCGAACGCATGCTGACCCGTTCTGCTCTTACAGTCCTGCTCAAGGAAACTCGCGGAGCTGTACTGCTGACGCGCCGCGCGAAGAAGTACGTGGCTGCATCTCGGGTTTCCTAATGATATATTTGACTGAGGGTGAATGTTCACACATTTCCAGGATGCGCAAGGAAACGGGTGACAACCGCTTCCGCTCGCCCGCTGAGCTCGAGGCAGACTCGTTCAAGACTCTGCTCCACGCCTCGTCCACCCGTGCCATCAGTACGCTGGGTTCTGAAATACGTGAATCGAGAATGAACTGGGCTGACAGGGTGGCTGATGTTATTCAGTGCTTCTCTTCCGCGAGGTATAACATTGCCTTTGACGTGATTCGAATCGTGGCTCACCCCTCCCCACCCTCGCTGGTTTGCGCTGCACAGCCGGTCGTCTTCTTGTGGATCAGTTTCGCGTGGGGGATCATTTTCCGTTAGAATTTCTGGTTGTTCTCTCGAGAAAATTGACCACCGACCTGATAGAACATGCCCACAGTCTTCTTTAGCTGCATCCCGCTCGTCTTCTCGAACAAGTGAGCTTCCGGACCTCCTGTCTTCTGCTCCCAGCTGACTCAGTTGGTATCCCACAGCTACAGCTGGAACGAGGGCCAGCAGGGCTACGCGTAGATCGCGCTCTGCATCGGCACTTTCATCGGCTTCGTGGGCAACTTCTACCAGGACTACCTCTACGAGAGGGCGGCGCAGCGGAACGGCGGCGTCGCGAAGCCTGAAGCACGTCTGTACTCGGCGGTGCGTGGGCTCTCTTGAGGCGCGGAGGTGAGGGCGCGAGGAGGGCTGAATTTGCCGTTTTATCCAGGTTGGACGCAGTTCAGCAGTACGTATGCCGATTAGCAGCTTTTTTTTCATGTGGGGCTGACGGTCTCCTTTGGTCTCAGACATCCACTACATAGTCCCTACCATCGCTCTAGTACCTATCATTCTCGGAATCTACAGCATCTTTTTGGCTGTCTAGTTCGTCTTCCTCCGTTCTGGTGTCGCGGCTCCTCTGCCGTGGCCAACCCTGCCCCCCCCGTTTCGGTTTGTCTTGCTAAGTTGTTATTAGATACTTATGATTATTCTCGATCACAGTAACTACCTCGCCGACTCTTACGGAGAGTACTCCTCGAGCGGTACGTGCTCCCATATCTTCCGCCAGCGGATAGCAAGCTGATGCTCGTGAGCAATCGAACAGCTGTTGCTGCCCAGGGTTTCCTTCGAAACCTTTTTGCTGCTTCCTTCGTAAGCCCAAACACCCCTACGGAAGCATAACAAATATCGCTTACTAAGGCTCCCGCGACCGCCAGCCGCTCTTCGCGACCTACAGTGCGTCTTCCGACCCCTTTGCCTCGTCCCCTACTCATTTCTGAACCCTACCAATTTCTGACTGGTTTTTGCTTACCAGTGTTTAACGTATTGGGGTATCAATATGGATGTACGATGTTAGCGCTCATCGCGATGGCCCTGGCACCTCTCCCGTACGTCCCCCAGGCCTCAGCGAGGCCCGCACACACGTCCTCGCTCATCGCCGCCTTCCCGCTCTCCCAGCTTCATCTTGTACTTCAAGGGCGAGACTATCCGCCGCAAGTCCAAGTACGCCTCGACCAACACCGGCGCTGCTAACGGCGTGGAGGACGAGGAGACGCCGAAGACGACGTCCGCACAGAGGCACCACACCGCTGCGTATCACGACACTGGGAGCGAGGCGCAGTTCACGGAGAAGAACAGGAGGAAGTAGGAGGTTTTATATTTGCGGAATGGGCATTGAACTTTATAGACTTGCTTGCCTTACTGAAGACTGAGCTTGGGGTGGTCGAATCTGCCAGCTCGACGACCGAGGCTGCGAGCTGCAAGTGTGCAGCGTGCTGTTTCGGTAGTTCGCCGGCAGCTGGATAAGTAGTGACGTCTTTTTGAGTTCGTGCAACATGGTAGATGGAACACTTGAGATCCGTTCTTTCTAAAAGGTATCCACGAAGTTCAGGCAGAAGAGCACGTTGATGCCCCGTTGCTTTGTATCAGCAGCCTGATAGGAAGGCTGCCAGCTTGCTTCCGAGTGGCCTTATTCTCGAGTTTTTGGTGAGAATATATATATTCTAATGGACAGCTTTGCGAGGCAGGAGCCTTTTAACGGAGAATGCAATGGTTCGCTTGCAGCGCACAGTTCCGAACCGAGGATACATGGGTCCAGGGCGGTACCCCCCGCTGTCGAGTAATCCAAATTGAACTCCATGACCCTTCTCTCGGATTTTGTTGCCTGTTGACCAGTATGTATGAGGCAAAACACTGGCAAAACAGCTCAAACTCACTCCGTCTGCGCAGTCAGAGCCTGTCAGTTCGGCGGCCGCGACGGCTGACAGTCGGGCGCCCCTCGCCCCCCTGCGGACCTGATCTTCGTTCTTGCCATCATCTCATCACCCACTCCTTCGCTCTTTCTGTTCATCCATCTCTTCCTCAGCTATCGCCACCGCCAGCTCCATCCACGCGCCATGTCGTCCGTAACGGGCACGAGTGTCTCGGCGTCGCTCTCCTCGGCGTCGGTCACCTCGGCGACCGGCGGCAGCTCGTCGTCTTCCCCGACGAGCAGCAGCGGCCGGAGCACGTCGAGCCCGTCCCCGACTTCGACGAGCTCGAGCTCGAGCACGGAGGAGACTACCAGCACGTCTAGCATGCCTGAGGAAACTTCGAGTACGCCGACGAGCACCAGCACCAGCTCCCACCCCAGCTCGACTTCGACAGACGAAAGTAGCTCGTCCTCCTCGTCTTCGAGCTCCAAATCCTCGCCTTCGTCTTCCTCTGACGAGCGCGAAACATCCACGTCCTACGTAGGGCGCTTTTGTGGGCACAGTGCGTATTCAGGCAGTTGCTGAAGTGTAAGGGAATTGGTGCCACAGGACATCGATGTCACCACCCAGACCATCAACAACTCCGTTGTCACCATCACCGCGACGCAGGGTACCGGCGTGGGGGGGAGCTCGGGCAACGGGGGTAGGGGGGGTGGGAGCGATACCAATGTTGGTGCTATCGCGGGCGGCGTGGTGCATTCTACTGCTCATTTTCTTAGCCGGGGGGCCGTGCTGATGCGGGGGTGTGGGATGGCGCTTTCGCATTCCAGGTCGGCGGCGTAGCGGTCATAGCGATCGCGGTCGTCGCGCTGCTCCTCTGGAAGCGGCGACTGAACAAACGCCGGGCGGACCTGGACGACGGGATCTTCTCTCCCGACCGGGGGCACCGCTCGTCCTCGGGTGCAGCGCTCGACCTTGAGCCCACGCCCTTCCCTTATGACTCGTCCTCCGCGCGGCACACGCCCGGCCCGCAGATGGCGGGGCCGATGATGCGGCAGGGGCGCGCGCCGGCGCTCCCCATGACGCGCGACGAGGCAGACGAGATCACGTCGCAGGGGACGCACCGCCCCCTATCGGGGTACGAACAGTGGGAGAACTACGGGATGAGCTACCCGGACTACGGCGGCGCGCCAACAAGCAGCGGAGGCGGGCCGTCGCCGCCGCATTCACCGCCTGTGGGCCCGCCGCACGGCGGGTACGGCGGCTGGGGCAGTGGATGGGCGGGCGTCGGCGCGGGCGTCCCCGCGCCCTCTCAGAGCTCCTCCTCCGCGTCCGGCAGC
>JTLS01000860.1:0-12957 GCA_000826855.1 Basidioascus undulatus | reverse complement strand
TCCCTCTCCTCCTCCCTCTCCTCCTCCCTCTCCTCCTCCCTCTCCTCCTCCTCCTCCTCCCGCTCCGACGCCGAGCCCGCCTCGTCGTCCTCCATCTCGCGGCGGCTCGCCGCGCCGTGCCGCTTGATCGCGTCCTTGTCGACCTTGCTCTCCTGGGTCAGCCACGGCGCCGCGTCCTTCTCCTGCGTTGGCTCGCGGAGAGGCGTCGGCTCGGGAGTAGGTGTCGGCGCAGCGGAGGTCTTGCGCGACACGGACGCGGGCGCGGGTGTAGGCTCGGCGTGCGAGTCCTCCGTTTCGTCCGTGTCGTAGTACGCGTTGTCCTGGTCCTCCTTGTTCGCGAAGATGAAGTACCTAGACGCGAAGCACGGCAAAATCGTCAGTCGCCCGCTCTCAAGTGATCAAACCCTCATCAAACTCCCGCACTTCTTGGAAAGCGGCACAAGCCCACCGCGCTTGATCGAGTCAAGCACCCACTGTGCGCGGATGACCGAGCGCTCGCCCTTCTTGATGATCTGGGAGACTTGGTGCGCTGTCCGACCACAAACCCTATCACGATCAGAAATGCACTCCACACCTTGAAACTGGATCGATGAAGATGCGGCGAACTTACTCTTCTCCTTGCCCGAAATGACAAACAGCGGGTTCTTCATCTCGTCCGGCTCGTCGTCCTGAGGGACATACAGCTTGCTCGGGATCGTCGCGACGAGGTTCCCGCCGTTCTCGACGATGAGCGTGTTGAACGCCTGGGTGTCGAGGTCGGACGTGCCGTGGAGGACGCCTGCCCACGCACCCATCTCACGTTGCGTTAGGGACGGATCGACTCAGCTGAAAGGAAACGCAACGAAACGCACGAAAGATGCAGCCCTCGAGCGCGTTGCCCTTGCTCTCGATCTCGCTCAACGCCAAACCACGGAAGTTGTCGTGGATGGTAGGCTGCATGCGTCTCTCCCTCAGATCACACACAGTCGCAGAAGTCGCGATCTCAACAGATCGCACCAGCTTCTTCTTCGTGTTGCCTTTCCGGACCTTGTCCGCGCGTCTGTCGCCGGTACCCCCTCGATTCAGTCCCTCATGCTCTCTTATGACGTCCGATTCCCGCCCAACCTCAACAAGACGCACCGCTTCTCCTCCCGCTTCTCCTCCTGGGATGACAGCGGCCTCTTCACGCCATTCATAATGTTCATGAGGTCTTGACACCACTCTCCCCTTCAATCAGCCGACCAGCGTACCCCATCGCGCATAACCACAACCTGGACCCGGACTCACAAGAGAGCGTCCAGAGGTCGTGTGCGTCGCTCTTCTCCTTCTCCTCAGACTCGTCCGCCGAGAGGTCCTTCTGCTCAGACTGCTCTTCCCTCGGGCTCTTGTCCGGGCGGATCGCCTTGCAGCGCGGGAAGCGGAAGGTCGCTTGGGCGGCGAAAGCGGCTGTGCGGCGTGCGACCCTTCGACCTTAGCCGCAACATTCCCTCACGCGCTGTCCCAGAACATTGCTTGTACGCACTGGTCGGAACGATCTCTGCGCCCTTAACCTCGAGCACGAACGAGCTGCGACATCACCCAAACCCACAGTAAGCTTCCGTCCAATAGGCTAGCTTAAGGAAGACGACAGACGACTCACTCATCCGGATGGATGTACTGGTCGGGCTTCTCGTCCGTGACGCGCAGCCACTCCGGGGGATTGTTCTTGTCCAAGTTCCTCCACTTGCCCTCAGTCTTTTTCCTGCGCAGCAGTACCGATCGTCACCACCATCCCAAATCAATCAATGTTCCCTGCCCACTCCAATAGTCAATTGCGAAGCAGCGTCACTCACTTGATCAAGTCGTAATCGCTCGCCGAGATCCCACCACCGCACTTCAGGAACGAGAGGTACCTGCGCAGCAGGCGCGCCCGATAATCAAACGGCCCGCCCACTGCAAGTAATGAACAAGCTACTCACACAGGGTGGTCCTTGTCGTGCCGGATGTCGTCCTGCACAGCGCACAAGAACGAGCCTAGGCCGCCTCCGCGCTTGCCGCTGCCCCAGAAGCCGCCTTCCCTCGAGCTCTCATCAGTCGGCATAGCCCAATTGATCATCTAGGAAAGTTGCGCAACGCACCCACGACGATGAGGTCTGCCGACTCGCCCGTCTCGTCCTTCGCTCAGCACAAGGGTCAGCGTCCCGTCCCGTTAATCGCCACCCCTCTTCCCCACACACTACACCAAACTCACGAAGTAGTCCGGTTTGACCTGCCCCCATCCCAACGTCAGCCTCCTTTCCTCCCTCGTCCTGCTCATCCGCCCATCCGCGCACGGACTTTGACCCAAGTATTCTCCCTCCCATTAAGGACATACGGGCTGAGCGGGTGCTTGATGACGAGTCCCTCTCCGCGGGTGAGGACGACGTCCGCGAGCCGGTCCGTCACGTCCTTCTCCGTCTTGCCCTTCCACGTCGTCGCGAGCTCGAGCCGCCCGGGCACCTCGGCGAACAGTGCGGCGAGGACGCGCTTCCGCTCTGAGAGTGGCTTGTCCATTAGGACTTGCCCGTTCACGCGTAGGACGTCGAAGACTTTGACTGGTGTGAATAATGAGAGTCAGGGGTCAGGTTGGAGAGCGTAGAAACGGGAAGGTGAAGAGAGAGAGGGAGAAACGCACAGATGGGCCGCCGCTTGTCCGGGTCGTTCGTCGTGTCCAGCCCGGCAGTCTTGAGCGTCCCAAACGGCATGATCTTGCCCAGCAGCGGATCCCAGACAAGCATCTCCCCGTCGAGGATGATCCTGTCCCAACCCTCATTCAGCGCCTGTCGTTCAAGCGGATTTCAGGGGAACGAAGGGAGCGGGGCGGGGACGCACTCGTGAACTCGCGAGTTGAACGCCGAGTCGATGTACGGCGTGAGCGATCCAGCCCCAATATGGCGCCCGTAGAGGTTCGTGTAGTCCTTTCCCTTCCTATATCAATCCACCATCCCACCCGTCGTGTGCATCAGCCATCCCGACACACAGCGAGAGGGAAGAGACGGGCGAAGAGAGGGGAGAGGGGAACAAGGGGACGCACCTCGAGTAGTACCGGTACTCCGGCCCCTGCTTGTGCAGCTGGATGCGCTCGCCGTCCATCTTCTCCTCGATGATGAACTCCTTGCCGCCCATGTACGGTATGATGTCGCGCACGCCCTTCTCCTGGCGCTTGCACAGCATTGGCTGGAACGAATGGAACATCTTGACCATCCGGCCCTGCGTTTACCCACACCCCACCAAGTCAGAAAACTCCGCCGGGAAGAGAGAAATGGAGGAAGTGAGGAGGTGGAGAGGAGGTGGGGACGACGGACCTCCCGCGGCATGGCATAGTTCGGGTCCCAGAGCGTGTACGCGACGCGCTTGATGTCCGAGCAGACCTCGAACAGGTCGAGCGCGTCCGGGTGGAACGCCGAGAGGATCGTCTTCTCGCGGATGGTGATCTTGAGGTCTGTCGAGCAGTGAAACGTCACGTCAGAAAATCAACCCAGAGGCAGTCGGATCGGAAGGGACGTACCCTTGAGGATGATCCGCATCAGCCAGAGCTGCTCCTCCGCCGAGCAGACGTTCCAGAACTCGGACATCACCGCCGTCTTCTCCTTCCTGCCCAGCCCAGCCCACCTATTGTATGAGTGTCCGGACTGGGGCAGAGGGGAGAGCGAAGGGGGGAGCGCGACGGACAGGTCCTTCGCCTGCGCGAGCCGGTCCAGCTTCTCATTCACGTCGTCGATGCTGAGCGAGGAGGAGCCGCTCGCTGTGGACGAGCGGACCTTGATGATTTCGTAGGCAACTTGCTGAACATCCCCATGCAGACTATGAGCGCACGTTGCCTGGGCTTTGTACTCCGTGCAAAAGAATCCGCACAGGGAAGTCTCCGCTTCCCGGCTAGAGACACGAGGGTACGCATAGTCAGTTTGATGAACGGTAAGGGGACGCAAGTAGCACAAAGGGACGACGCACGCCCTCCTTTGTGGGACGCTTCCACGTTTTGAGACGACCGCGGGCTGCCGACTTCTGGTCGAGGTTGAGAAGATCTGCGTATATGCTCTGTTTTCGGATCAAGAGGTGCATTCAGCAATCGGGAGGCGTGTCGGGCGCGGGAGCAGAGCAATTGCGGCTGCAACGGACCCCGAGGACGGATTCCTTGATGGTGTAGACCGAGCGCTCTTTCTCTCGCTGTGGGAAGGTTCAGATACGGATTTCGGGGATACGAGGAGGAGTACGAGTAACGCACCTCGGGGATCATGAGCCGGAGCAAGTTATAGAAGTCCGTGCCAACATTCTGGCGATAGTACTGCCCCGCCGTCCGTCGCCCCCAAGCCCGCCTTCAGTCTCTCCAACATCGTCCCACCATCCTCCCCAACAAACCGGGTCGTACCTCGAACATCTTGTCCAAGTACTCCTTCCTCCTGCGCTGGGTCGACTCATCCTTGACGAGCTCAAAAAAGCGGCAGAGGGACGAGAAGGGGAAGGGCCGATCGGTATTGATGCACCCCGCGGGTCGCTCGACTGGGTGGGCGGGGGGAGGGACTGCGCGGAGGGCGGACTGGGAGGCGGTGGGCTGGGAGGACTCGGAGGCACCGGGCTCGTATTGGGACATGTTGCGCCGGCGGCGGAGGAGGAGACGAGGGGGGTGCGGGGTGCGGGTTGCGGGTGCGGATGTCCCGCCCTCAGTTGGAAGCCTCGACCTGCGAGATCTGGGGGCTGAGAGGAATTGGGATTGGGGTTATGTGGAACAATGGGCTGGTATGAGAGTACGGCGGTGTATCGGTGGGTGGTGGTGGTCGAGAGTCAAGCCCGAAAGCGGATTCTTGCGGCACTTCGTCCCGACGCGCAGCGGACGCGTCGGACCTTGCCCTCTGTCGTCACCGTCCGTCGCCCTCGCCTGCACATCTTCGATAACGAGCTCACTGCGTCCCAACGACCGCAATCAACGAACTTTATACACAACGGCCCCCATCTCCCGCATGGCCGTCTCCTTCCCCTCCCCCTCGTCCGCCCCTCAGGGCCCCTCCTCCCCGGCCGGGCCGACCCTCCGCGCGCACGTCTCCCCTAAGACGAACTTCTCCTTCCCGGCGATCCACGCCTTCCCGCCTTTCTTCACGCAGCAGCCGAACGCGACGACGTGGGCGCACCAGGCCCAGCTATGGGCGGGCATCGTCCTCGGCTGGTGCAGGCATACGCGCACGTTCCGGGTTGCTGTCGAGCGGGAGGAAGGCGAGGAGGAGGATCTATGGGGGAATAAGGAGATTGGACGTGAGCTGAGCTTTACCCTTTTCTATGGTCTGTCTAAATGCTCACGTGCTTGAGCACCGGGCTAGGGAAATTGAAACCAGCAACGAGGAAGGAGCTCCTAAGCCTGATGGTGAAGAACGGTGCGTTCGCAGCCCACCATCTCCTCCATCCCATGTCTTTCTCACCCCTCTTTTTCTCCCTCGAAGGCCAAGCCGATTGGCAAGACCCCACCCGCACCTCCGCATGGATCTACTGGCGGAAGCCCGCAGACTGGGCAGATCTCATCTACAGCTGGGTGCGTCTTCCTTCTCTCCCTTCCCACCTCTCCTCCGCCCCTCTCACCCCTCTTCGTTCCTCTCCAGGTATCCGACACAGGCCAGCTCAACAGCGTCCTGACCTTCTGGGAGCTGCTGGAGGGCGATCTGTCGCATACGACCGGTGCGTCCATCTGTCTCCCACGCCCATCTTCCCCCTTCTCCTGTTGCTAAAGACATGATTAAGCGCCCAAAGAGTTCCACAACCTCCCCATCCCCCTCCTTCGCCGCGCGCTCGACGTGCTCATGAAGCAAGGCAAGGCGCAGACGCTCAGGGGCACGGAGGACGCTGGGCCGGGCGGCGAGGGTGTCAAGTTTGTGTAGCAGTCGGATGGCGCGCGTGGATGCGAATGATACGCTTTCGGATGTCGCATGCATGCGAGGGACAGCTGGTTCGTGACTGGCTGGGTTGGCCGTCTGTACGGCACAGCAGGCTGGAGCGGTGCCCACCTTCTGCGCGTCACTACTGACCGTATCTTCTTTGGAAACTCTCTCCATTCGGGTACTCTATCGTCCGTAACACCTTTGCCTGGACAGCGGCGGGACATACGGTGGTCGTTCCGGAGACGAAAATGGGCGAGTAGACCGGTGAGCTGAAGCGCTCGATGGAGGCAGCATCCACCGTCTCAGCCGATCGCCACGGCTCGCCCAGATACTAGCCCACGTTCATACCCCAACGACGGCCGCGGTCCCCGCCAGTGTCCGAGTCGAGGTACTACGCTCCACCTCAAGGAGTATGTCTAGCCCACTTGCCAGGGGCTGCGCACAGTTTCTCGGCTCTTTTGCTCTCCGATGAGCAGGTATAGAAGTATCTTTTTGGTTCTATTCGGCGCAATGAATAGCCCACGCTTTCCTCATGCATTGCGTCGCACTGCGAAAATAATGCGTTCACAATTCACGGCGTGCACCCCCAGGCTTTCACCTCCCCCGGAGAGTGGTCGTCTCAGTCCTCCTCGCCTCCTTGTGAACCAGTATCTTCTCAATTTGTTTCAAAGCGAAAATAAATGCAACAATGCATAGCTGTCAGGATATCATGCCCGGCAGTTGGGGTTGCATGGACGCTTCCGCCTGCGCAGAAGGGTGCGGCTGCATGGGTTGCAAAAGATCAGGGAGAGACGGTGTTGTGTACAGTAAAAATTTGTGCAGTTGTATATCAAGCAACTGGTATTGCTAAAACAGGGAGCACACCCCGATCTGGCACGACGCAACAGAGGGTTTAAAAGTCGTATTATGCAGGGCGATAGGAAGGCATGCACAAGATCGTCAACACCACCATCACAGAAGCCTTTCAGCTCGCTTTCCCCAAGAACCAACCCTCCCCTCCCAGACGCCCATCTACTCTCTCTCTCCGCCTCAAGTGCGGTACAGCGGCTTCGGGCAGGCACCCAAGCAAAGTTCGCCGCCGCGTGGAGGTGCGGGCTAGTCCCAGCCGTGCCGAAGAAGTCAAAGGGGAATCTACGGTCGGACAAGATTCAACGGCCTGTCGCGCTCATTATTCATGGGTCAGCAGTGATACGACGCACCCGAGCTCGAGCTTCTTGACGGATTCGAGCGTCTGCAGGCAGCGTTGCGGTGGCTTCAGTTTGGAGCACACAGCTGGGAGCAAAATGGGTTGTAACGAGAAACGTTACCTCAATATGCTTGTCCGTGAACTTGAGTTTGAGCGCCTCGATGTTCTCGTGAAGGTGCTGCAAGATCCGACACACTTTCAGCATTTTGTAGCCGCTGATACAAAAGCCGGGACGAACCTCGATCTTCCGCCCTCCCACGATGGGATACACGTACAGCTCCTTGGACATCACGTAGGCCTGAGAACTCATTCACAGGTGCCCTCCAATTAGCTGGGCCCATTCTGAAGTCGTACTAACATCATGCACTCACCAGCGCAACCGCAGTGAGGCTCTTCGCCTTCAGCTCCTCCCGGACCTGCTCAAGCGCCTCGCTCGCCCTGACGTCCTCTTCGTTCTGCTCCTTGCGGCCCGTCCAGTTGCGCAGCCCCTCGCCCGACTTCTTGCGTTCCTCCAACGCTTCGCGGCTCTGGAACTTGCAGGCACAGTGAATGCGGTCCGTTTCCAGTAAGATTGAGGACGTACCCAGGCAATTCCAGGGAGCTGTGGCAGATATAAAGGGGAGAAATCCACCCTGGAGAAGACTCAGACCAGACGTACCGAGAGCGAGTCCGAACGAGCGCGCCATCGGCTAACCACATGTGATGTGAAGTCAGCGTGGCCAGCCAGGGAGCAGCGCAACCAAGGAAACTCACAATGATCTCGCGCTCAATATCGCGCGGCAGGAGGTTGTACCCTTTGGTAGATGACGAACTGAGCCTTCCCATGGGCCTTGGCATACGTTTTGGCCTGCGTGACGACCCATGCTGCATAGTAGCAGTCTTCAGCGCCCAGCCCACCGCTTCAGGGGCGAAAGCAGAGGAGTACTCACCGGGAGTGTCTATTACGCCGATTTAGAGAACCTTGCCCGAATTGACAACAGCGTCGAGGTTGTCCATCACCTTCTCGACCGACGTGGTGTAATCTTAGCCGCCATACCCGGATCAGGCTGAAAGTTCTCCGGGACAGAGTGAAAGGGAACCGGGAAAGGACTTGCCCACCAGTGCACCAGTAGGAGGTCGACGTAGTTGGTCTTGGGCCTCTCGAGCGAGTTTCGGAGCTGATACCATATTTCGATCATATCAGAAGAGAGAGGGGTGCCGAGTGGCAGAGATGCGAGGAGGAAACGTGAAGCGAGTGGTTTCCAATGTAGTTCTGAAGCGGAAAGAGGAAGAGTTTCAGTGCATCTGTACGTTGCATAAGAGTCGATCTAGAAGCATTCGCACGGCCTTGATCGTCGCATCCGTCTTCCAGCCCGTGGTGAACTTGGAGCACGCTCTCGTCGCGGTTGCCACGCTGCTCCATCCAGGAGCCTATCCAGCTCTGGAATTCCACTTTCATCTACGGACGCGCCATATCAATGTGTTTGAGGACGCCTCGACGCACCTCGCTGCGACGGTGTGGGCAACAGGATGAACGTTTAGCTGCATTGGGATACTCTTTCAGGCCCGACTCACGACTGCCCGTCCTGGTACTCGTTCGAAGTGTCGATGAAGTTGCCCCCAACCTCGTCTAATACCGTGCAGGAAGTGCCAGCCCGAGCCTGCTTATCGGGTACGACTGCCTCGAGCTTCTCGAGCTTGGCTTTCTTCGAACCACCCGCCTTGGAAGCAGCTGTAATATGCTACAGCCGGATCCAGCACGCCTAGTCAGTAAGTCCTGGACAGGACCTCGGCGACAGAATGGCTCACGTCTAGCGGACGCATAGCCTTCGTGCCCGATGGAGAGCGCAGGCGGAGGTCCAGGTCGCGGACGCGCTTTTCGAAGCGGAGGCGAATCTCAGGCAGCACAGCGAAGCACGAGGGATCGACAGCGGCTGCTGCGTGACCGTCTGCCTTGCCCTCGACTATGCCGTAAGACACCTTGAGCTTCGGCTTGAGGTTGACCAGCAGGTTCCTGGACGAGAACGCGCATCCGCGGCTAAAGGAAGCCCCATGTAGAAGACGGCTTCAGTTTCTCCAAAAACAAGCTCGATATATCCCGGTGAAGCCTGTGCAGCGAGACAGAGTCCGTACGAGTGCAGCAGCGAGTACAGGCCCTAGGCCGCCGTTGGCTTCTGCATGACAACTTCCCAATTAATTCATGGGGAAGCTCTATATTTCAGAGCATTAGTCTTACCCGGCTGCTCGCGTCGCATTTGATGTTGTAGTGCAGGTCGCTCAGCGCTTCAAAGAACTCGTCCCGGCTTGCGATGCACCCCTACTTTACCTTTAAAGACCTGGTGACCATTTTTCTGTTCTTCCTGGTACTGTCACTGTTCGTGTTCTACGGGCCTAACATACTAGGTCACAGCGACAACTACATCCCGGCGTACCCTCCGCCGTCGAGTGGTACCTGCTGCCATTCTACATCATCCTGTGGTCGATTCCTAACAAGCTTCTTGTAGTCGTCGCTATGTTCGGGTTGCTACCGATCGTGCTGGCCATGCCTCTGCTTGGTCCGAGATGTAGTCCTGGCACAATTTGCCCTCCGAGTCCGAGCTGTATGCGCCGAAGGGGTCTTTGCGTGACGGACCCCGTCAGATCCGCGCTTCAGGTGGCGGCTTCTCACTGGGCTATCATGTCGGAGAACGCGAAGTCGAAAATATGATACTGGATCTCGGACGGCAGCGAGGCGATCGCCGCGCTGGGCTGCTTCTTGCGCCGGAAGAGGTGTTTCCCGGCCTCGCGCCGGCGATCGAGGACGTGCACGGTCGCCTTGATGCGCTGCAGTAGTATGCGGACCATGAGAGGCTGAACCGAAACTTTTAATTCGGGACTATTACCTTGAACGCCGGGGGCCATGCTTCGCCCGCTAGGTAAAGCTGCCACGGCTCGACCTACAGAGCAAACCACCGCGTCGTTCTTCAGCATAAGAATACCCCTTGTCGTAATCAATGCCTATTCTATTCACACCGATGCCGTAGAGGAGAGTAGACTTGGAAATTGCGAATTGCTTTGAGAGAGCCGGTGAACAGCGTGTTTAAGCGGGATGATGACGGTGGAAGGCAGAGTGGACGCGACCGCTGTCGCCGTTGGTGGTGCGTGTTGTGTTCCGTGGACACGTACTCGCCGCATGCACTTCTGTCCTACCCCGCTCAAGAGATTCTCAAAGAACATTCACGGCGATTCTCTCGAATTCAGATTGGGACTACCCTCCTCGCTACTTACCTCCTGCCGCGCGCTGTCTTCCTTTCAGCCTTCTCACTCGACTGCGCTTGGTCTCTGAACCTCGGACCTCGGACAGAACGCCCGAGCTTCTCCAAGAACGCATTGACAGCCCGCTTGCTTACAGCACGGTTGCACCTAGAGGCCAACTGCAGCCGGACATCCACCGAGCGTTGCACGTCTCCCTGCTGCGTGTGCATACAAGGGGGCAAGCACATCACAAATCAAGCACCAGCAGAGCATGCATGGCGCAGCATAGCATATCGCAGCATAGCATAGACATTCAAGACCGAGACAGACAAACAAGACGGAGCGACGAGGGACAACAAGGGGGGGACGAGTAGTGCGAGCGAGTGCGGAGCGAGGCGAGCAGGCGGGATAGTACAACATACACGGTGGGTGCGATGCGAGTCGAGCAGGAGCAGTGCGGGACGGGAAGGGGGGAAGTGTGTTTTGTAAAAGAAACGTGAGAAGGAGAAGGAGAAGGAGAAGGAAAAGGGGAACGGAAAGGGCAAGAGAAGGGCAAGAAGCAATCAAGAAGTTAAAGGGAAAAAGGTCGAAGGATAGAGTTCGAAAAAGAGCGAAGATGTAAAGAAGGTGGACAAAAGTCTATGATACGAATGTCAAAGAAGGAAAAACGAACAGAAAAGAATGAAGAAAGGTTCAAGAGCAGTCCAAACAGAACAGCGTTCTCCACCACCACCTCCTCAGTCCTTCCACGACCCCCACCCGCCCGGGCTATCCAGTTTCCTCCCGAGCTCCGCAAACCCGAAGGTCACTCCTCTCTCCGCGCTACCAAGTCCCCACCCCCCCGCGGCAGTTGCCGCCGCATGCGCGTGGCCCGGCCCGCGCCCAGGGCCAGCGGGGCTGGCCCCAATGCCATCGACATCCAGGCGCTCGAGCTCGAACTCGACCTTCCCCGAGTAGTCGAACGGGTCGGCGCCGACGCCCGCGTCGGCGACCATCCCTGCCAGCCCGCGCGGGGTTCCGAACGCGCGGGGGGACAAGAAGCGGAGGGGGTCGAACGCTTTGGGGGTTGGGGTGGCGTGCGGGTTGCCGGCGTTGGTGCGGAGGGAGGAGGTCGGCGTGCGGGAGGGGGAGGCAAAGGAGGAGGGGAAGAAAGAGGGCGAGTCGAAGAGCCTGTGCGTGTGCGAGGCGGACGACATCCGCAGGTGCGCGTGGTGTCCCGCCGGCCCCGGGATGGGCGACGCGAGGATGTGTTGCCCGAAGAGCTCCGAGGGCGAGGGGAGGTCGATGTTCTGGTGGTGCTGCTGCGCGAGCGCGACGGGCGTGGAAGTAGGCTTGGACGCGAGCGACGACGGCGGGGCGAGCTCGAGGTCGTCGTCGTCGTCGTCATCATCATCATCCACATCCATCTTGTCCTTGCCCTTGCCCTTCGCATTTCCACGCAGAGGAGCGGGGTTGAACTGGAACGCGGGTTGCAAACCCCCCACGCCAGCGGCCGTGCCCGCGCCCAACGACAGCGCCGCAGCCGTCGCGCTCGCCTTGGCCTTGAGTGCCGGGCCGCCAACGACGTTCGCCCCCCACTCGCGGTGGAGCGGGAGCAGCGCGCCGGTGTACACGCTTGTGCTGGGCGTCGGGCGCTGTGGGCTGCTGAGCGGGCTGCTCAGGCTGGGCGTGAGGAAGGGGGGGAGCGCGCCGCTGCTCGGCGCGGAGTGCCCGCCCTCGGCCGTTGCGGGCCGCTGGGGCGTCTCGAGCGGCGGGGCGAAGCTCGCAGCGGACGAGGAGCCGGACGAGGGCCCTGCGGTGGGGGGGAGCGAGGCGGGGCGCGAGGGAGTGGGGAAGACGTTGAGGCCTGGGCGAGTGGGCGTGGGCGCAGGGAGGAACTGCGGCGGCGGCGGTGGGGCAGGCCGCTGCTGCTGCTGCTGCTGCTCCTGCTGTTGACCCTGCTGTTGTCCCTGGTAGACCGTCCGCGGCGGCGGGCGAATCGGCGACGACGGCGGGGCAGCGGCCGAGCGTGCGCGGTGCGCGGCGCTGACGCGCGTGGGCGGGACGGGAAGGTCGAAGGACGCGATATACGCGGGTGTCGCGGGCTTCTCCTTCTTGACCTTCTTCGGCGGTGCAGACGCATCCAGAAGCGCGCTCTGATGTTCGAGGTGCGCGTGGTGCGCCGCCTCGCGCTCACGCGCTTCCTTCTCCGCGACGATTTTCTTCGCCCGGCGCTTGTTGTACGTCTCGCCCTCGAACTCGATCTCGCGACCCGGCTGGATAGCCCAGAAGCAGCCCTGCAACCCGAGCACCCCATCATTTAGCGTCTATGTACTCTCGTACGCTGTGAGAGAAGGGACCACGCACCTTCCCCTTCCCTCCATCCAAACAATCCGCGTCCCGCTCCCTCTTCACAAAGATATCGTTCAAACTTAAATTGTGCCGAATCGAGTTCTGCCACCCTAAATCCTTCTTCTTGTAGTACGGCCAGCTGGCCATGATCCACAGGTAGATCTCGCTGAGCCCAAGCCGCTTGCGCGTGGAGGTGAGGATCGCCTGGCCGATGAGCGCCGCGTACGAGAGCGAGGGCTTGTTCGTCGGCCGCGGGCCGGGGAGCGGGACGTAGGCGTACGGAGGGAGGTCCTCGTGCGGGAGTGGCGGGAGCGGGGACGACGCGGGGCGGTGGTGCGAGGAGGGGGTCGAGCCGGGCGCGCGCTT
>JTLS01000859.1:0-12959 GCA_000826855.1 Basidioascus undulatus | reverse complement strand
CTTGCCCTCCTTCTCGAGGCGGGCCTTGAGGTCCGGGTAGCCGAGCAGGAGCAACCTCAGCTTCGGCCCAGTGGTGCCGGTGACTCAGTGCACCACTTCATCACTTGCTCGCAGGGTTTTGTTACAGTAATGGGAGGGTAAGGGTAACTAGGACTTGAGAGAGCTGCATATAGGCGGGCGACGTGCGAAGAAGCGGTGGGGGGCACTGTAGGCACTGTAGGCGGGAGCGAGACGCTGGCCTGTTAGCCGAGGCGCAAGTGCCGTGCGGTCTTTCGACACTCTGAAAATTGTTTACTTGAAGAAAAATGCACATATACAGGGAGACTATGACGCAGGAAGCTCGGAAAGGTGACGAATGAACACAGACTCGGTGAGGAAATGAGTGCTAGCAAAGTCCAGCGCTGGAAGGGCAAGCACTGCTGAGTGTAAGACTGCTTGGACGGTATCTTAGTTCGGCGTGAAGTAAAATAAATATTGTTAAAGACTTGAAGGATGTTCACTTGATTGGTAGCTACAACGCTTTGCAGGTCGATCAATGTTAGCAGGCCGATTTGCGGCTGCTGACCGACCTCCGTCGCTGACGGCCACTCAGAAACCCAAATTGTCTGCTTCCCTACAGTCGGGTAGACTTTAAGTGGTACTTTGGTTTTAAAAAGGGCTTGTTCCACCCTTTGCAAAGTAAGCATTGTCACTAACTGCGAGCGTATGTGTTTGCAGGAGGTAACCCCCAACATCGACACCAGGAAGGCTATAGGTTGTCGTGATACTTTGTACCTGCATGCATAACGCATGTTAGCGGACAATATTTCGTCAAAGAGGCACAATCGTTGATAGAGACGTCCGAGCTTGATACGACAACAGCTTCGACCCCTCATCTACCGCCACCGGCCTGAGAACCGGCCTAAGAACCGGTGACTACTCCGTATTGCTGTCAACAGAAACAAATGCTCTTGGGTAAGTCTCCAAAATTCGAAGGCAAATTCTGTGCTAAAAAGATGGTAGTTCAGAAAGCATCATGGCGACTGGCAGCTCGCACATGCGCACATGGAGTGTTGACATACTGTGGACTTGGACAGGCAACAACCGAAGGTGGAATGTTGGTGTTTGCAGCAGACTAATATGTTGTCCTTAAGTAGCTCAAGTCTTGGGTTGAAATTGTTTCCTAGGCCCGGTTGGCACCCATCATCACCGGCATTATGCAGAACTGAGGTCGGCAAAGTGACCTGTTCTTCCTCAGCCGCTGGAATTTTTCCCGCGAGGGTAGCTCAGTGGCACAATCAATGACTTATTTCATAATTTGAGCTTTTACATGCATACGCTAGTACCCACCAGGCATGCAATGCCCAACTGGTGCTGTCGAGAGGGCGGTGAGCACCACCAGTTCGATGTCTGCTTACGTCCAGCAGCCTGTGATCCACTATGTTACACAGAACCGGTCAAAAGACCTACGACTTAGAGAACAGGTCAGCCCGCTTGGATGCGTACACCAGACAACTGGCGTGTAGGTTTACTTGCAGAGGTCATTGCTCCCGCTGGACACACTCCATCAGCCAGATTCAGAATTGAAAGACTCCGTTCATTATCCGCCTCGGATGGTGAACATTATACCGCCTAGAATTACCTCCACGTGCCGGTAGCGGTGAAGTCGTGGTGAAATGTAGGCTGTTGATCACGAGTTGCCTAGTGTGCGCTAAGACGCTGCCCGGCAACGATGATCGTATGGACAGCGACGCCGTGCCGTTGACGTTGCTCCACCTGACCCTCGCTCATGAGTTGTGCCTCGTGTGGGTTATCAAAAAATACACTCTTCAGCTTCAGATAGATCACGTCTCCGGTCGCCTGACCAGTGGCTATCATGCTGTGGACGTGCGACTTGTTGCTCTGCGCTTGGGGCCGGGTTACCGAATTGGTCGAGTTGCTCTCATCCTATACTCGACAGTCATCCTTCTATCCGCAAGCTCTTCTTCTCCCCATTAGTCTCTTAAAACTTACACAACTCTCTCGCGATGACCTTCCCAACTCTACCCTCGTCTCACGACTCGGTTCTCCCGACGACCAGAACGCCACCGAAAGCGACGCCAGCAGCTGCGAACAGAGCACCCGAGTCTCTTGGATCGCCTCAGCCGTCCGGATCTGACTCCCTTACTCCTTATCTCACTGGTGAAGCTCTGATACGGTCAGCCATCGCAAAGCACCGACAGCACCCAGCGACGACGTTCTGCAAAGCTGTTCTGGCCGGCCTGTTCTTGGGGCTCGGGGCTGCATTCTACCAGGTTAGTCCTCGATAACTTTGGCCGTATTATTCCCTTGCTCATAGGAGGTCCAACGGGCCAACAGCTCATTTCCAGCGGTAGTGATTCCCTCAAAGAGGCGAACCCAGGACTCTTGAAGGTGAGCATCTAGGTCCGGCACTTGTTCACGATGGTAATTTCAAGGCGGAAAGCTGTGGTGGATCAGGTCGTTTCGGCCTTTGTGTTCCCTCTTGGTATCATCTCGATAGTCTTGACCGGACAGGAGCTCCTCACTTCGAACATGATGGTGTGTTCCGAGTGATCCTGGCGCCACCGGTCATGCGCTGACAGCCAGCCGAGTCATCAGATATTCCCAGTTTGTCAAATTCATCCAGGACGGTGAGCGTGTTGGTTGACGACGCTCCTCAGATGGCAGCGATCCACCGCCATGTGCCTTTGTGGGGTCTCGCTCTGAATGTACGCGCGCAGTCGCAGTCCTTTGCAGGCGTCTGGGCACTCTTCGAAGCTGAGCTCTGACCGTACTGTTCAGTGGTTCATCGTCTTCTTCGGAAACCTTGCAGGTTCCCTCTTCTGTGCCGCGATCATGATTCACTGTCAGTAGCGGCCGTGCGTGCTTGATTAGACATTGGAGTTAACACACCATCCTCGCAGACGCCGATGTGTTCACGTCGGTTGCTCTCTGCGTGTGTGTGCAGCTGCACTCCGACAATGCTCACGCATAGTATAACATGCAGTGGACATTACGCCGAAGAGGTCGCCGCTGCAGCTGTGACTAAATGCGTAACCCCTCAGTGGCATCAGATGTGAGTACCTACCAACTCCACCTTCGCGATGGCGAGCTGCGTAGTAATGGACCGGCCATAGCTTCATTCGTGCAATTGGATGCAACATCCTCGTCAACATCGCCATCTGGCAGAGTGCCTCAGCCCGCGAGACCGCCAGCAAGATTCTGGGGTTGCATATGCCGATCTGGGCTTGTGAGTTCCTGCATCCTACCCGGTGGCCCGATCTTGTTTGTGTGACTAATTTCCACGATAATGCAGTCGTGGCACTTGGCTACGATCGTAGGGCAGCTTCTCACCTCCCAAAGTCAATCCCAATTTGAGATAGGGAAACGACTGAAACCTGGTATACAGACGTCGTGGCAAACATGTACATCAGTGAGGATTTTAGCCCCTGCGATGTTTCACAGACCTTCACCTTACTTGATCTCTCTCGCAGTTCCCGTTGGCATGCTGTCGGGCGCTGAAATCTCAATTGGGTTCTTCATCTACCACTCACTTATCCCTGCTTTCCTCGGAAACGTCGTCGGTAAGCCAATGTCGCGCCTGCAAAGGACTGCCGTAACGCGCAGGAGCTCAGGCACTTTCAATACGCAGGTGCTCTGATCCTTGCGGTCCCGTTCACGTGCGTGCTCTACGTTTCATCAAGGCTGACATAAACGAAATGAAGACCAACGCGCATCGTACAGGTTCTTCTTTGTATCACGCCCTCAGCGTACAGGTCAGCGACATAGACCGCCTGGTCTTCGCATGGTTTACCCGGGGCTGACGATCTTCCGCTGCTCATCAGGGGTTCCCTCTGAGAATGTCGGCGAAAATCTTGAACCTTCCCGAAGACTATACCAATTGAACGGGTCCGTCGAGCAAGGCCCGGTTGGTCGCCATATCACGGCTGCATCGCAGGCGTGGACGCTTGCCGGCGAGTCGGCCGAGTCGGGTGAACATCGAAAGTGACGAGTGGCCGTTGCTGGTTCCGAAGGTTCAATGTGTGGTCGGTATTGCTACGATATTTCCATCTGTCTGCATAGATTCAGGCTTATGCCACTGCGGCTGAGCGGCGTTAGCCTTCTATCTGGCTCTACCGTACCACGACTACCTCATTTCACAGCACAACAGAAGGTGATGCCTGTCTGAATGTCGTGGCTCTACATCTTTGCTCCTGATCCAGTAGTCCATGACGCCACATTTGGAGTGTCCCGAGGAACTGTGGCGCTCAGATCAGCGTGAACGGCTATCGGTGTGCCCGTGCCCGGACATCTCGACACATGTCGCTACGTAGGCATAGCGCGCGTGCTGCCTGCTATCTTTCATTGTGCACTTCGTATGATCAGCGCGGAAAGCAGAGCACCGACGCAAAACATGGTTGTGCAATGATGATGGCGAGGCCCGAAAGGTAGCGGTGCGCAGGAGAAATTACAGGGGTAAAGCAACGACGGCGATGAGACTTGGAAAAGGCGCGCCATGACTGATCCACCGAACAATGAAAGGTAGGGAGAAGAACAACCATCGAGATTCGAAACGAAGAAGCGGATGGTGCGTTCGGGCATGCCGAGTGCGGTCCTCGTGTTCCTGAATAGCTGGGGGGGGGTGTTCTTAAAGAAGACGACAGGATAGGAAGTGGTATAAGCGAAGCGGGAAGGACTGGAGCATAAGGGTAAAGAACAGGACCCGACGGGAAGTGAAAAATTGGAAAGAGTGGGGTCAGGAAAGAGAGTGTGCTGGGTGAGAGCGCTGGTATGCGATGCGAGAGATATCGGGAAGATATAAAGACGCGCAAGGAGCGTGGGTGGTAGTGGGACGGATGAGCGCTGACATGCAGGCACTAATGAGAATAGGGGAACAAAGACGAGAAGAGGAGGTGGCGTGGGGAGGGCAATCACGACGACGGCCGAGCATAGTACTGCTGCGACGGCGGCTGGAGGTGCGGTGGATCGGGCGAGGAGGGGTATCCGCCCGGCGGCGGCGAGGAGCTAGACGGATTCGACTGCGGGGAGGATGCAGAATGGGGTCCAGGGGAGTGTGGCGAGAAGTCTGCAGAGTTTGCGATGTGCGAGAAGGGCGGGAGAGTTGTCGTTGATGCTTGTCGTGGGTCGGGCTGTATCGATTCCAACAGTCATACATCAGCTTCGTTACGGTCGAAAAGAGGACGAGTAAAGACATGAGACGCACCACTTGGAATATTGGGTTAATCGCGTGCGGCGACGACGGGCCTGGCCCGGGCCCTTGCCCAAGCGGTCGCAATCGCGAGTCGAAGTCCATCCCCGCATGGAGCGACTGAATCGAGGGCAGCTGAACGCCTGCGCCGCCGCCGCCCGACGACCCTCCAAACTCCGGCAACCGCACGCCCGCGGGCGTGGGCACAGGCGAGCCGACGGTCGCCTGTTGCATGTGCTGCACGAGCTGCGAGTCGACCGAGACGTTCGAACGTGTCAACTCGGCGTACCCGTGTGCGTGCCCGTGTCCGCCGAGGTGCGGACTCGACCCCGCGGTGCGGATGGACGAGTGGCTCGCGGTGCGGTGGATGGAGTATGGGTGCCCCGCGTGCCGTGGCGGGCGGGCCGGGCCCGGGTCTGAGTGTTCGGTCGCGAACGAGGCGAAAGAGAGCCGGCTGACGCTGCGCGCGTCGAAGCTCGACATCGAGTGGTCGTCGTCGTCGTCCCGTCTCCGCGCCTTGCTCCGATGCTGCGAGAACGCGAGATCGCGCAGGCGGGAGTCGTCGAGGTCGTGCACAGGGGGAATGGCGTGGGGATGCTGCGGGGCGTACTGCCCGTACGGGTGCTGCCCGCCAGGCTGCTGCTGCTGCGCCGGCTGGGGCTGCTGCTGCTGCTGCTGCGAGTGGCTGTGATGGCGCTCAGAAGCGGCAGCTTTGCCCTTGTCGGGGCGATGCGCGGCGTGACTGGGTGCGCGCGAGTAGACCGACGCCTTGTCGCTGTTGAACGGGTGGTGCTTGTCGCCGGGGGTAGGGAGCATGTTGAGGTTGATCGGGAGGGGCATTGTCATGTAGGGCGAGAGGGTGTCTGAGAGGGTTCCGGGCGAGTGGGACATGGACTTCTGCTTGTTGAGCACCGCGCGCGCGCGCTCGCGCTGCTGCTGCTGGAGCTCCTCGCGCCGCGCCTTCTCCGCGGCCTTGGCAATCCGCTCCGCCTCACGCTTGGCCTTTTTCGGGTCGAGCACCGCATTCTCTGGGATCGTCTCGGGCTTGTTGGGCTGCGTGCCGGACACGGTCCGCTTGAGCGAGAGCGACCCGCCCGCGATCGACTTGCTCGACTGCGCGTAGCCGTCCGCCTTTCCTGCGTCGCTGCCGCCGCCGCCGAACACACCGCCGAGCCACTTGCTCGCCTTGCTCGGCTTCGCCGGCGCGACAGCCGCGGGCGGAGGCTCCTCGAGATGAGGCGGCGGCAGCGGTGGGGACGAGGACGCATCGGCCATGTGCGAGTCGTACGAGAGGTCGTCGTCGTAGATCGTCCGCGGCGCGGCGCCCGACATGCCCGACGCGAACGAGTCCCTAAAGTTGAACGAGACGAACGAGCGCGCGCCGCCGACCGAGTTGCCCTCGTAGATCGAGCCGTCGTAGTCGCTCGTCGTCGGCGCAACCGAGTTGCGGTGGCCGCTGTCGGGTGTCGAGGTAGAGTAGAGCGACGCTGTCCGGTCGTGCGCGTGCGGGCGCGGACCGAAGATGCTCGACGCACGGTCGCCACCGACCGAGTAGATGGAGCTCTGGTCGGGAGACGGTGGCCGTGGACGCGCGCCGTAGCTCGCGAGGTCGCCGAGCGCGAGGTACGCGGGCATGGGCGGTGCATCGGTGCTGCTGCCGTTGGTGAGAGCGGGAGTGGAGAAGGTGGTAACGGAGGCGCCCGAATGAAAGGACCGCCCGGAGTGGAAGGACTCGGTGGAGGGGACCTTCTGGAGGCCGGGGGCGTAGGAGGGATGGTGCTGTTGTTGAGAGTAGGGGGCGGTCGCGGCGTAAGGTGAGTGGGGCGGAGGGAGGCTCCGACCCGCCGGGTCGGCGCCGTCCGCGAAGGTCGGTTTGGTCGGGTGGGGGCTGAAGGCGTGTGAGGGCGGAAGGTGCCGCGGGCTCTGGCCCTGCATCGCGTTCGCCTCGGGAGGGAGCGGTGCGCGAGTGGAGATCGGCGGGGGTATAGGGTGGTGGTGGTGGTGGTGCGAATGCCGCACGGCGGGCGGGTAGTTGGGGTGACTGGGGTCGACGCGGGCACAGAAGTCGCGAAAGTAGGGGGACTCGAAGCAGCCGGTGCAGGTGAGGCGCGTCTTCGGGTCGTAGCGGAGGAGGTCGGCGACGAGGTCGATGAGGCTCGTGGGGGCGGACGAGTCGAAGAGCGTCGCGAGAGGGAGAGGGTTGATCTACATCACCCCGTTGCGATCAACATACTGCCACCGAAATTCCCACGAGCCTAGACAAGTGAAGCAGCGACGAACCTTGGGGAATTGAAACCCGACCGCCTTTGCCATCTTGACGCCCTTGTCCCAGTCGCCTCCGCCCCGCTTCCGCCCGCGCTCGTCGACGCCGTACGCGCCGCCCGGGTCCCCAAGGACCTCGCAGATGCGAAATACCTGGTCGACCTCGCTCTGGCCCGGAAACAGCGGCTTGAGATTGACAATCTCTGCGAGGATCGTTCCGAGCGCCCACAAGTCGACGGGCGCCGAGTAGTCGCGCGAGCGGAGCAGGACCTCGGGCGCACGGTACCACCGGGTCGAGACGTACTCGGTGTACGGCGGCTTGCTCTTGATCTCCCGGGCGAGGCCGAAGTCGGCAAGCTTGGCGACGATCGTGACGTCGCGCTCGACGCCGTGGCCCGTCGGGGAAGGATAGTCCGTCAGACCGGTCGTGGTGATGAGGAGGTTCTCGGGCTTCATGTCGCGGTGGAAGTAGCCGTGCTGGTGCATGTGCGCGAGGCCGGCGACCATCTGCCGGAAGCACGAGGCGACGAGCCCGGCTGCGAGTGGTCGCCCGCGCCGTGACTTGGTGAGCTGGTAGAGGTTGCCCTCCATGCACTCGAAGACGAAGTAGAGCTCGCGCGAGGTCGGGTGAAGGAAGGCGTCATAGAGGGGGATGAGGTTAGGGTGGGAGGGGATGGTGATGAGGGACTAAAGGTGCGGGCGGGTTCAGCATGCTCGCGATGAGAACGGACCGCGGCGAGAGTGGAACGCACCTTGAGCTCCTTGAGCTTCTCACACTCAGCCCACCCGCCCTGGAACGCCTTCTTCATGCGCTTCACGGCGACAAGCCGCTTGCCCGCCCAGTCGGGTCTCGTCCCGCCATTCCTGCATCCCGCATCAGTCCAGTCCGTTGGCAGCTCCCCAACCAAGCGTAGCTCCACGCACTTCTGCATGTCGCTCATCCCGACCTCGTGCCCGTCCGTCGTTCGCAGCGGCGGGCTCTTCCAGTCGGCGAGCCATACAGTGCCGAACGAGCCATCGCCGACCTCCTTGATTGGGGTGTAGACTCGAGGTGTTGCTGTATGGGCAGAGTAGGGGAGACCGGGTCAGCGCTCGGAACGGATGATACGCTTGGAAGGGTGTCGTGCCGATGTTGGCGCGCAGGTGAGCGAGGTAAGCAGCGAGGGCTGGAGGAAGATGCGAGTCCGAATGGCGGCGCACCCCCGCTGTAGAGGGCATCGCGCGCGCTGCCGATATCGTTGCCGGGTATAGGTGGGGTGGGGATACGGTCGAGATTGGGAAATGAAATGAACGAATGCTAGTGAGGAGAAGCAGTAATGCGGTAGGAGGGCGAGCGTGAAGCCCGCATGAAGCGAGGCATCGACGACGCGAGGCAAGGTGGCCCACCGCTTCGCGCGCTGTGAAACCTCGACTAGACGCGTGCCGGGGCCTCGCCAGGCCTGGCGTTTTAATGACACATCCCATCGCACATACAGAAGCGTTCCCATCCGCACGCCTGCGAATACTTTGCCAAGTGTCCGAAGAAAGCAGCGCGAGGTGCACTGGTGCACCGGCACTAGATGCGCGCCTGCGATGTGCTCGAGCACCGTACCGACTCCTTCAGAGTCTCTGGCGCCTCGAGCCTCGCTCGACCGGGAATTTAAGCGTAGACTGCGACAGCATAGACATATGCCTGCTTTGCCGACGTGAGGCAGGACAAGGAAGACATTCGCGTGCGCGACCGGTGTTCCTGCTGCGCCCAAGCCAGGGAACGACCTAGCCGAATGACCGCATCTCTGCTCCCTCGAAACGCATATAGGGAAGAAAGCACACTCACATCCTCCAAAGCGCTCGCCCACGACGTCGACGCGCGCGATGCTCCCCCGACGCGGGCCGCCGCCCTTGAACTGGACTGGAGGCGGGTGCAGGCCGTGCGAGGCGGGCTGGTGCTGCGTCGGGGGAAGCGGCGGGTGGTGCATCGTCGCGGTGACGACCGACATCGGGGTCGGGAGGGAAGGGGCTGGGGATTCGGTGAGATTGGGAGAGTAGTATGGGCGGCAGCGGGGGCGCAGCAGCAGCGGCAGCTCAGGTGGTCGTGAGCGGAGTCGTCGTTGCCGGCATGTGGGGGCGCAGATGGTGGGGGGTATCGTGTGCGGGGTAAATATGGATTGATTGTGGGTAGGCCGGGGATGGCGGCGGGGGCGGCGGCGATGGGGAGGATGAGGGCGCGGATGGGAGGAGCAAGCGTGGAAAGGCAAGGAAGGACGGGCGAGGGCGAGCAAGGCAAGGGGAACCACGCCTGAGCCAGAGCCAGAGCAAGGCGAGGCGGACCAAGAGCGCGAACGTCAAGCTAGCCCGCCTCGTCCGACGTCCGATTCGCAGTCCATGTACAGCCAAATGCCATGAATAATGCTTTCAGACTCATGTACCATTCCACACTATATTTCCACTCTATACGATTTATTCAGAGGCAACGTATGCGCTAGGCAGGCCTGTTAGCAAACAAACAGTCTTCCACTCGCAAGAGCACCGTCGACTCATGCACTCACACTGTCACTCCTTCCTTGGCTTTCTCATATCCCATTTCCCCGAGCCCACTCTGCGCACCCGCCGCCCGCCGCCCGCGTGTCCTCTAGCCGGGCGGCGAGATCAAACTCGGGTCTCGGCCCACGGACACACTCTGCACAGACTGCCCGACGCGTCTTCATTTAGTCCGCATGGGAATGCAGTGGCAGTGCTGAAAATGTGCATTCGCCCGCTGCATTGCAAGTCTTGGCGTGGGTAGTAGTCACTTCCTTTCTCGTCATTAACAGCGAGGGCATCCCCATGCCTGTCACCGTGCGGGTTGATCATCGCCATGGAGATCTTCCTGGGATGATGGTCGATGATGATTAGCGCAGGCATGTTCTCGGTTTTCGTAGATCGGCGCTAGCGCGTTGGAAACTCTGCCCACTTTTGGGTGCACATGGCTGGCTCCGTCGCACAACGTCCGTAACGCTTGCAGTACCGTGAGCGCGTCTGCATCGAGGCACTTCAATCGTGCAGATGAAATCCTAATAACTTGGCCAACCAACCGTGAGCTTCAAAGTCTTCTCGAGGTGGCAGTGGAGTGGTTGAGAGAGAATGAGAACGGCGGCGAACCCTCCTGCTGACCAATAAAGTACACCCACCCAACCACGCACCTCGCCGATCGCCCCAAAGCCTCCGTCAGTGATAGCACGCGTGTCTCAGTCATTTAGGGTCGCGCTTCCCAAGTCTTGGGCCAGCATCGCGATACGGTGCAGTCCAAGAGCGAGCGGTGAGCAAAACTTTTCGAGGGGACGCTTGCTCGCAAGGGGTGCCTGGTGCACGCGTGGAAGAATATAACTGCCGAGATCGAATGCAGAGTGCTCGAGCACTGCTTGCTCTTCCTTTGTTGGTAAAGTTTTTACGGTTGGAGGGTTTCAAAGAGGTCAACTTGAGGAATCTTTCAGTGAGTCGGAAGGCTACGTCCAAGACGAATCTAAAGCAAGCGAAAGGGAGCGGAAGGGGTCGCGGAGCGACGAGGAGAGGTGTCGCGTGTCTGGCAGCCAGCCGTGTCTGCTTGAACCAAGAAGGTGTTTTGTTCGCTTTTTCTCAGTACTGCCGGATGGTATAAAAGACGGAAATATAAGCCTATTTGTAGTCAAGTGCTGTATCCAGGTGCAGCAGTCCAGGTGATCATGCGTACAGGCAGCCGCAAGATCTCCGTTGACCAGCAGGGTTTTCACAAGCCAACACCACATCTTCTGTTATCCCCGGCACGATATTCCTGACAGAGACAGTCGAGCAAGCGACCGCAGTGAGTGTCGTACTTCGTTGCTATGTGGCTTCCTCACATTTCGTTGTCGAAGGCCGCAACTTAACATCGACAGCATCTTTGTCCGTCTGGCTTGGATGCTAAAGGTCTTGTTGGAATCTGTTGGATGTACGCCTTGGAGTTCGCCTTCCACCAGCTGCAAGCAGACTTCGGCAAGCAGTCTCACACAGTGCACAGATACAACAAGATACAGCGCACAGATGCCTGACTAGAGACAAACAGGGTGGTCTTTAGGCATGGCAGGTTCTCGGCCTCGGTTTCGATTGAAATTTTCGTTGCGAAGCTCATACATTAGCCATGCAAGCTGACTTTCTGTAGACGTATGCACCCCTGTGTGAACAAGGAAAGGATTCCCCGCGCTCGACCCAGCGAACGCAGGGAGGGGCTGAAACGTTCAATACACACTGTGGACAAATACAAGGTATTATGATTAGCCAAGGGTGTTCGTAAGAAGAGCAAATCTGTCAGGGTGACATACAGGCGGAGCTCACCTTGGGATGCGGCCCCTGCTCGGGCACTCTAGAATTCCATCTTCATTCGTACATCGGACAACGCGAGACCGACGCGAGCACGTCCTTGATCAACATATACAAGACCGCTTGGAACGCCGGATAATCAATCTTTGAGAGCTGAGGCACCGACTCACAGCTAGGTGCAAACTCTAGCTGATGAATGACGCTCCCCACTTCGACTTGACGATTTCCTATGTTCCTTCCTCTCGCCCTGCAATTGCTCCTCCTTACTTCAACCGATCCTACCGTGTGTTTGTATTCGCCCGAGAGACTCGGCACTACTTAACGGACCTACACCTGAAATATGGTGAGCTAGACACTCCGCAACCCACCCTCAGCCCAGGCCTCCGACCTCAAGCACTGCAGCCTCTGACTCTCCCCCTCTATCTTTCTTTGGAACCCCCAAAAAGGCCTGTTCCTGCGACGCCCCGGACCCCTCCAAAGCCTCTCGCCAGTGCACGTGCACACCTTGCACGCAGCGGTGCGGATGCATGTGCGACGAGTCTGCGGCGTGCGAGCACTCCATGGACGAGTAAGCCTCTTCCCCGGTTCCCCCTCTTCCATCTTTACCCTCTTTCGAGGAGCTAGTGTTGATGCTTGATGCATAATTTGGTACGCAGCAAGAAGAGCGGACACTGCAAGTGCGGGCCGCGGTGCGCGAACCAGTGGGAGCCTGTGGCCCCGAAGCAGACGTCCTGAATTCGAAGCCGAGGTGCGTTTTCAGCGTTCTTTTAGGAAGGCATGGCAAGAATGATATTGGGTCTACAGGGCGAGTCAATATGAGGGCGCGGAACATGGTGCTGTGATATATATACCTGTTGAATTCCGACGATGCAACGTTCGCAGACCGCATGCCCACTTTCAAGGCGGTACCGAGGGAGCTGCCTCGCATCCTCAGTCATTACCAACTTCTCCCTCTAACCAAAGCTGTGTTACTACTCCTTCGACCCGGAACGCAACCGCCTGTGGAGCAGTTAGTGCAGCAGTCTTGCGACCTCTCTCCTACCCACAAGATGCACAGACAATGTCAATCGCATCACCAGCAGCACCTCAGCAAACCTGGCATTGTGTAACGCGCAACGCAGCGCAACTTGAATGAGCAAGCACAAACAGAGCGGAAAGAAAACGAATACGAAAACGAAAAGCGAAACGCGAAACGCGAATGCGGCACAGGGGGGGG
>JTLS01000086.1:0-33180 GCA_000826855.1 Basidioascus undulatus | reverse complement strand
TCCTTTACACCTTCCCCCTACCCTGCCCCCCTGGACGCCTCTGCACTCGCATCGCCTCCCAACGCCGTACGCCGGTACCCAATCCGCCCAGCGTTATCTACAGGCGAGCCTCGCCCAAGCATCCGGCGACCCGCTCGCGGTCGCGGTCGCGCGCCGTCTCAATGTCTGAAGACATTCGGCTGCGTTGCATGCGCAGATCCACACGGTCGAAGCCGACCTTGCAGAGAACCAGCGTCTTTCAGTCGAGCTCGAGAAGCGCCGCGGCCTCTTAGAGAAGGACTACGAGGCGCGCTTCCAAGTGCAAGCCGACGCTCTCTAAGCGGCGGAGCACCGTGGGAAGACGCGCGAGGCGCAGATGCGTGTCCTCGAAGAGGGTCTGGGGCTGCGAACAACCGCTTGCGGTACATTGATGGCCACATGAAAGCACGGGCGGTGGAGCAGGAGAAGAGCTCGGCCTTGAGAAGGCGGAGCTGGAGAGGATTGGGCGGAGAGGGGGAAGGCGCTGGAGGAGATGTGTGAGCCTCACAGTTCGATAAAGAGGCCTCCCTGTTGTACGAAGCCGTAGAGTTAAGTTCACAGAAGATTGTGTTGTAGTCGAGCGCTGTCGGTCTGTCGTGTTCGTAGGCGGAAGCAGGCGGCACGCGAGAGCAAGTAAAACCGAGTAGCGCTATAGCATCGAAGTGTCGGTGCTAACTAGGGGTGTACAAACTAAGGAAGAGTCAGAAAAGAGGGAAAGGAGGAAAGGAGGAAAGGAGGCGAACGAAGGAGAAAGGAAAGACGCTCAGGCCGCGAGGCCTGTGCCGGCGCTATCAAGTCGCTCTCCCAAGTCGCTCGCGCTTCCGCGGCCGAACTGCGAAAGCAATCCATTGAGAAAGTCTGTTAGTTCGGTTTCGTTATTGTGAGGGCGGCGGGGCGGAGTCCGAACAGCGTCAGCGTAGCTGCGCGACGGACAAGGTACCCGATCCCTTACGAGATGCGTGTGCGGCCAGTCCCGTCGGGAGTTGGCAGAGGTCCTGGCGCGATCTGGGAGGGAGAGGATTATCGCTGCGGCTGATAAGGCCGCTCTGCTTGAAAGAGATGGCGGGGAGGAATGGGAGCATATTTTGGAGAGCGTGCGGGACATTGCTCACTCGTGGACCTTGGGGGAAGGTGCCGATTCTTGAGATGGGCGGGGTCTCCATTCTGCGTAGAACGATCCATATGTCTTCAGAGCACACACATTCATTCTTTTGTCGGTGTGCGCTACGTTGTGCCGATCTTAGGCGCCAACAAGGACAGCGTGGCATCTGCCCTGCCTGACCGTAGCGCAGTCTTGAGCCTGCTCCCAGTCCATATCACCATTTGCTCCCAACGACGCATGATCAAAGACTCCTTTGATGCAGTCCATGAACATCTCCGCCCATGCGCAAGACCAAACAGAGCGCTCAAAGAGTCTCGGCATCTCCTCCCTTGTGCTTGCCCAACTCAGTGCTCAAAGAAACTCAGAGTCAATAGTGGAGTGCATAAAGCATAACCCCCTCATCCCTCTCCCCACTCCCTACTTCCCATCATCCCTCAAGAAAGTCTGCGCGCGGGCCCTCAGACCCGCGCTCATGGCCTTGGGATGCCCACCAATCGGGCTAGTAGCGCGCTCGACCTTGTCCTTGACCCCATTTCCGTGCCCGGCGACCTTGGTGTTGATTCCGAGGCCGCCGACCGGGGGCACGACGGGCGTGGGCGTGGAGAGGGTGCGCTGGGGAAAGCGCGCGCGGTTCCCCCCGGCCGCAGCAGCGAGGTCGGGGGAGGGGGAGGTAGAGGATGTCGGGGAGGAGGCCGTGCGCGGGAAGGAGTGGAGGGTTGGGGAGAGCCGAGTGGGGTCGGGGAGGATGGAGGTGGCTGCGGGCGGTGGCGGGGAGGGGAGGAGCGCAGCGAGGGAGGGAGAGGAGGCGGCTGCGGCTGCGGAGGCCTCGAGCGCACGCACGCGGTGCTCGAGCGCATGAATCCGCCCTACCGACCAACGCTCGAGGTGCTCAAAGCGCGCTTGGAGGCAGCGGAGGGCCTCCTCGGCTGGGTGTGGGTGCGGCTGGAGCGCGGAGCGGGGGAGGATACCGTTCTGCGGTGGGGGAGGGAGCGGGTGGTCCTCCTCCCTCTCCCCGCGGAGGATGCGTTCCGCCTCCGCGCGCGTGCGGTCCCGCTCGCGCCGCGCCTCCTCCTCGATCTCCGCGTCGCTGAGCATGCGCTGCGCGCTGCGCGGGCCGAGCAGCCGCCCGAACGCCGTGCTCAGCCTGTCTGCGAGCTGCGGGCCCCCGTTGCGCGGCGGGGACGCGCCAGACGAGCCGGACTCGGATTCGGTCGGGTGCAGGTCCGGCGAGGAGGAGAAGAGGTTGAGGTTGAAGGAGGAGAGGGAGTGGGACGGCTTGTGCGACGGCCGCCGGAGAGGGGAGGGCGTCGCGTGCGTTATGGTCGTCGTTAGGTTGGTGGGGCGCGTCGGGGAGAGCGCGGGGATCGGCTCGGGGAGGTCGAGCGGCGCGGCCGGGGGGAGGGTGTGTGCGTGCGTGCGCGTGGGCGACGATGCGAGCGGTGCGTGCAGTGAGGAGGGGGAGAGCGAGAGCGGCTGCGGGTGCGGGCGCGGTTGCGGTTGGGCAGAGGAGGAAGATGCGGACGGTGAGTGCTCCTTCGTCTGGCTCTGGCTCTGGCCCTCGGTATCCTCCGCGGGCGGGTCAGGGAGCGAAGGACGCCGCTCGATGAGAGACGACGCGGACGCCTCGGACGCGTGCGCTGCTGCGGTCGCTGCGGGCGGGGGCGGTGAAGAGGGGGTCGCAGCTGCGGGCGCGGGCACGGGCGAGGGCGAACGTGACGAGGGCGGGTCGAAGGGCGGGTCGGACGTGGCGGACATGCTGCGCGTGAGGGTGAGCAGTTTGGCAGGGCGCGCTGAGGCGGGGCGGAGAAAGAATGGCATGAGCATCGCGGTCCAAGGGGAGAGTACGATGGATGGGCGAGGTTAGGGGGTCGGATGGGAGGTGGACGTGTGGACGCCCTGCACCCCTCTCTTCGAGTGCTGTAACTCCCTTCGATCGAGGTGCTCTAGCCCATGACTAGCAGAAGGCTGGTTTCTATGATGGTTTGTGACGAGACGGTTCGGGCTGAACATGCGTCCGTCAAGCGGGCTCGCTATCGCGACGCGGGTCGCACGACGCGAGGTGCTTGACGCGTAGTGAACCAAGCCCAGTAAAGCGGACTCACAATTTAGAGATCCCAGTGGGAAAGGAGCGCGTATCAAAAAGCGAATGGGGCGTCGAGGTGGATGGCTTGTGAGGGATGTTGGGATGGCGGAGGAAAGGGGATGGGTGAGGAGAGGTCAAGGGGAAAGTCAAGTCAGACGCGTCGCATCATAGGGCCGCACCACCACCACCATGCAGGCTGCGCATAGTCGCCGATGCAGCGCGCTGCAGTGCAATCCCGTCGGGTTGAGCAGAAACACATTTCTGAAGGTGTGTGTGTATCCGGATCTGTAGTGTACAACTTAGAGGAGCATGACCAGCCGAAGGAGAGTCGTGGGTAGTGGTAGAGATGAAAAAGGACTGTGAAAAGTATCGATTGGGAAAAGGGCATCGGCCTGATGGTCTAGTCGTATGATTTTCCCTTCGGGTTGCGAAGCCCATGCAGTCGCATGTTTGGGAGAGGTCCCGGGTTCAATTCCCGGTCAGGCCCATCTTTTTGCTTATTGGACGTCTACTCAGCTTGGTTTCCATGTTGTTTCTAACATTCTCTGGCAATCCAAAGAAACCACTGAATTACTACTACTTTGCTCTTTCTTTTTCACCCAAGCCGGAAGGCAATTGGCAGTCAAGGCCTCCCGAGAAGTGTCGGAGGCACTTTACGAGAGGATGATACTAGCAGGCCCGTTGTGTTCATTTCGCATAAGACACTTCTTGATTCTTTGTCGTCCTTTCTTTCTAATTTCAGCTGAACAGGACAATTCCGCCAGTCCCATGCAAACGATCGCGGCGGCAAGCAGCGGCTGGAGGCGGCCGAGACAGGGCATCATCTGACCGTAACATGCAGTGGTTGTTCTGTCTGCTGCGCTGCCGGCCAGCACTTTCCGGACGCAGTATTCTGTTCAAACCAAACTGCAATCCCATCGGTTAGCGTTTTCCGCCTTCCCAGGATATCACGGACACGTACGGACACCCACGATAGTGAGGTCCGAATGCTGTCCACCATGTCGGAGATGAAAGTATAACAAGGCGTGCACTCGCATCGAGAGACTTTGTTCCATCCTCCGAATCTGAACCACTGGCGACTCCGAAGCCCCATCTTCCATCACTATTCTAATTTTTAGCCAGCGCAGCATTTACGCATTTGTCCACCGTCCACCATGCCCGTTCCGATCACCGTCCCCGACCACCGCCCCGTCGTGCCCTTCCCCGCGGACTGCCCGGCGCACCCGCTCCTCGTCGTCGACTACCAGAAGGTCGCGGCGGGGGAGGAGGCGGAGATCGACACGCTCTTTGAGGCGTGCAAGAAGCTGGGGTTCTTCTACCTTAAGGTCCGTGGACTGTCGGACTCTGTGCTCGGTTTCCGGTCCTGAATGTGTCCGGGTGCGAGCAGAACCACGGTGTGGACCCCCACCCTATGTTCGAGATGGGCGCGGACACGTTCTTGCTCCCCCTTGAGGAGAAGATGAAGTTTGAACAGGGTGACGAGGGCATGAGCATGGGGTATTTTTTCTTTCTCTGGCGCAGGCTGTTTCAGTCGTTTGCTGAACTGCTTGAGGACACGCGCAGATACAAAGCCGCAGGCGCGACCAACACCGATGAGTTCGGGAATTTGGACACCCCGGAGTTCATCAACGTGGGCAAGGTAAGTTGGAGGAAGCCTTCTTGTTACCCAAAGTGCATACATGCTGACTCGGAATACACGGCCCCCTTTTCAGGACGACGCTCTGGCGTACCCTGAAGTTGTCCACCGCACTTACCCCGAGGTATCGTTGTTTAAAGCAGCACACTTGGGACTTTCGGACCTGAGCTTTTGCCCCGTCTCGCTTTCAGACATGCAACAAGCGGATGCAGCCGATCAAGTCGTTCATCGAACGCTCGCACGAGATCACCATGTGCGTCAAAGCCCCCTTCACGCTGCCCATGCCTAACTCGCTAATTGACTGTTCGATTTGACCCAGGATTCTCCTCCGCGCCCTGACCGTCCGCCTGGGTCTCCCCGAGAACACGATCACGGACCTGCACAGTTCCGAGCCGTCGCCGTCCGAGCTGCGTGTCATCCGCAACCCGCCGCCGAAGGACCCCGTCGCTGCGCTCGAGAAGGCTGCGATTGGTAGCCACACGGACTTTGGCACATTCGTGAGTTTAATTGATATCAGATTCTTTCATCGTGTCTCCCAGTTTATTGAAATGGACGTGCTGGGGCGGAGCAGAGCTTCTTGCACAACAACATGACGGGCGGTCTCCAGGTCCTGCCGCCTGGCAACGACAACTGGCAGTACATCAAGGTGCGCCTGATGACGTTCAAACCGAATCGGAAGGTTTCTTGCTTATTTTCTCAAATACAGCCTATTGAGGGCCACGCCGTCTGCAACCTCGGTCAGTCTGCTCTTAACGCTGCATTGCTTTCTGTCGCCAGTCACTCACACCCCTTCTATTCGCAGGCGACGCCATGGCTATCTACTCTGGTGGTCTTCTGTGAGTCCCACATACTGTATACCTTTCTATTCCCTACTTTTGTCTGTCTCCGTACAGCCGCTCGAACTTGCACCGTGTCGTGCCCCCGCCGGGCGAGCAAGTCGAGCACCCCGCTTCTCTTGTGTCTACTTCACGTGAGGATTCTCCCCCTCTTACACCTCTCTGTTACACTGAATCTGATCATTCTTCCCCAACTTTACCAGTCGCCCGGCATTCGAGAGCATCCTCGAGCCCCTCGACAGCCCTATCGTCGCGGAGGCGCAGAAGACTATGACTTTTAAAGTCCCGCCTGGGACCACTAGTCGCCAGGTGCGTTCTTTCTTGTCCATGAGATTTCTTTGTTCTGTTCCCGGCTCTGATACGTAAATTGTGCCACTGCCTTTCAGTGGTTCACCCGGCGCGTCGCTGGCCAGCGCGCAAAGAACCGTACCGGACCCACCTCGTGGCGCGGCAGTCGTGGAACTGAGCACAACCCGGCGCTCATCTGAGGAGCCGGATGAGAGAGACACGGGCTCGATAAGGTCTATGATGTGTTTGTTTTTGTACTGATGATAAACAAGTAATGGTCGCTTGGAAAATTGCTGCTGAGTGCGAATCTGGCTTTCACCCTGACCGTCGAACCTGTATCTGCTGAGGAAAATATTAAGGCCCTTCCTCTAGGTACTTTAAAATCCCTCAGTGTAGTTCAAAGGCCTGATTCAGCCTCCGAATCCGTAGCAAGTGTGCTGCCTGACTTTCTGGACGTCCAATATCCAACGCCTGCTCCAGATCCAGTTGGACGGCCAGGTATCACCGCGACCGAAGGGCAATTCCCTGCTTGAACCGATCCAAAATTATCGTGAACTGGAAACGACAATTCAAGAGTTCTTTGTTTACCGCTTCACCTGAACGAGCAGGAGGTCACAAGGTGACACACCTGCGGCCCGACGCGCCTTGAACCGAGCCTTCATCACGCTGTCCGTCCTTATCCCAACTACCTCGTGCTTATCCACTGAGCACGAACAACTGATACTCTCAATAAAAGTAATCCATCTGCACTCACCCGATATCTGACCTCGGACATTCGTGATTCGACCCACCCAGAGCTCACGCACTCGGGCTGCACTCGAAGCTCGATCCTCATCCACCAGCTCAACTCCTCAACGACGTCCGTGGAAAGCTCTAACCCCCGCACACGCTCCAATATTATTCGAGAGTCTTTCACTCCACCGCCCGTCATGCCGCCAGCACCTTCTTTCGTGTCCGTCCGCCCCGACTCGCATTTCTCGTTGCGGAACATCCCGTTCGGGATCATTTCTACGGAAGCTCAGGTCAGTATCCGCGGGTGTGAATCGCGGAGTTCTCCTAGTTACTTACCCTCTCCGGTCGCTTTTTAGCCTCGTCCTCGACCGGCAACGGCTATAGGAGACTATGCGCTCGACCTGCAAGCCTTGTCGCACGCTAGCCTGTTTGCGGACGTCGTCGGCTTCGATGCGTCCGTTTTTGACCAGGTGAGGAGTCGTCCTTCCATAGATATATCCTTGAAGGACGCCCTATCGCGCCCGCTTGTTCTACTCTGCTGGATGACAATTTTCAACCTGTTCCCCAGGAGAACCTCAACGCGTTCGCTGCTCTCCGTCTGCCCGTCCGCCGCGCCATTCGGGAACATATCCAAGCTCTTCTTTCAACCGGCTCGGCTCTTGATGGCGATCACGCTCTTCGATTGAAAGCGCTTATTCCGCTGAAGGACGTCAAGAGCCATCTGCCGTTCCAGATTCGCGACTACACTGACTTCTACGGTGCGTTTTTCCAATATATCTGTGCTTATAGGCCTTCCTAATCTTCCTTGGTGGATTTGATTTAGCGAGCAAGGAGCATGCGACGAACGTCGGGCGACTGTTTCGCTCGAACGGCGCCGCGCTCATGCCCAACTGGCTGCACATCCCAATCGGGTGCGCCTGTAATCGCACTCTGAATGCTGAAACTTTGCAATTACTTATCATGCGCTCCTCAGCTACCACGGCCGCGCCTCGTCTGTAGTCCCCTCTGGCACGTCCATCCGCCGCCCGCTCGGGCAGGTTCTACTCAACCCGATGGCTGAGGTCAAGCAGCCTGTCTTCCGTCCTTCCGCGAAGCTCGACATAGAGCTCGAGATGGCCGCGTTCGTGTCGGCGCCGAACGAGCTAGGAAAGCGCGTCCCCATCGACAAGGCGCGCGAGCACATTTTCGGGAGTGCGTACTTCTGCCTACCTCCTTTCGGCGAGTGCTGCTGAAGCAACCGTTTTGCTGTATAGTCGTCGTCATGAATGACTGGTCCAGTCGCGACATACAGGCTTGGGAGTACATGCCCCTAGGACCGTTTAACGGTAAGAACTTTGGGACGACCATAAGTCCATGGGTCGTTACACTCGATGCGCTCGAGCCGTTCAAGGCGCCGCTGCCAGAGCGGGTAAGCACTGCATTCACGTTCCTGCTCATCTCCATTGAACAATGCTCATAGTCGATGCTGCCCGCGACAGGCCGAGGGCATTGAGCAGCTATCGTACCTTCAGGAGAAGGATCACAAGCCTACCTGGGACATCCAGCTGGAAGTTCAATATACACGTGCGTACACTGTTCCCTAATTCGCCACCCGTCGCTGTCGTACGTACTCACGTCGTTTTGCTGCCGGACACCAGCTGCCGGGTCGACCGCCTCGACAACCATCTCCAAGTCCAACATGAGGCATCTATACTACTCGTTTGCGCAGATGCTCGCACATCACTCGTCGGGCGGTTGCCCGCTCAACACCGGTGACCTCCTAGGCTCGGGCACCATTTCCGGCCCCAGCCGCTCTGAGCTCGGCTCGCTTCTTGAGCTGAGCCTCAACGGGAAGGAACCGTTCGAGCTCGATTTGGACGACGGAACGAAGGTCAGGCGCACGTTCCTCGAGGACGGAGACAAGATCGATCTTGTCGCGTGCACGGATGACGGGTCGGGGGAGGGCCTCGTCGGGTTTGGGCATTGTGAGGGAGTTATCCTACAGGCGTACGAGGAGTAGTTGAGGCCAGACGCTTTATACCTCGATCCAATAAGATTGCATTTGACGGTGGGTGGTTGCGAAGTGCAAGTGAAGCAGAATGGCAGTCTGCAGAAAGGGCTTTCCATGATCTCTGTCTGCCCCTCTCGCCAGACACGGCCATGTATGGACGTTGTCACCTAGCCTCTACGATCTGCTTTCACGAACTGGAGCTGGTACGACAGGAGGGGGAAAAAGAGTGAAGGGTACGTACCACAGTCGAGGTTCGTTCTTTGGCATTTTTCGTCAGTGCTTCCGGCTATCACGCGCACCCGTCTGACAATTTCCGCCCCGACGCGTCGTCCCCAACTGTTCGACTTTGCCGACCCCAGCCCGCGTTATGCCGTCGCGTCCCCTTCCACTTCTTCTCGACTAACCATCACCACGCTCACTGCACGTTCATAATGGCTCCCCCTTCGCTCACGCCGTCCCCGACGCCATCCGAGAAGGCCTACGAGGAGAAGGTCCGCGCGATCGAGGCCAAGCTTCCGCCCGCGCCCGAAGGATACGACTACCTCAACGCGCACGAGACGGAATTGTGGGCTAAGGCGGCCATAGATGAAGCGAACCGCTTGCTTAAAGAAGGCAAACCTTTACTCAATTAAAGTCGTCGGTGGCTGTTAACGGCAAGAGGGGTGCGGCGTTGCAGTCGAGAAGCGTGACCCGGAGGCGTACGGCATATTCTGCTACAACGACTTTCTGCCTGTGCGTCCGACGCGCTCACAAACGGGGAGTATAAATAGTAGCTTTATGCTCAGATTGCATTCTTATGTGCAGTATTCCGATCGCCGACCTGCTCGAGATCGAGATGGAGAAGCTCGGGAAGCTCGTCTCGAGCCGCGAGAAGACGGAGCCTTCGACTTTCCATGTGCTCGAGGGTCTCACGCTGTTCATCGTTAGGGAAGGATCGGCATTCATCAGTGAGTCCATCCTTGCTTTTTCCCTAAGCCTCGTTGCGGGATGACTGATCCTCCCTGCCCTCTTCATCGCAGCCGTCGGCGAGGTCGAGTTGCCCACGCAGATGATCCGCGCCATCGGCTCGCTGTGGGTGACCCTTCTCCTGGCCCTCGAGGCCAAGCCGGGCGTGCTCGCATCGATCCCATCCCTTCCCAACGCCACCCGCACCGCGACAGCGCTGTGCACGCAGATCTTCGAGGACGGGTGAGACTTCCCCTCCCATCGGACTGCAGCGACCTTGGGGATTGGTTTGGGGACCTTACGGATCTGGATCCATTATGGAACAGGACTCATGGCGCTTGCGAAGAATGCAAAGCTGATCTATGCCTTGCGCTTCCTCATCGGCGTCGCTGAGGCTGTGAGGCGTTCTCTCATCTTGCTTCCGACTTCGCAGCTGATCGATTTGTGAACAGTCGTCCTACCCGGGCATCATCACGGTTCTTTACTCGTGGTACACGCCTCAGGAGCTCGCCAAGCGGGTCGCGATCTTCGGCACCTCTTATCCCGCGGCAAACATTTTCGTCTCGTTCATGCAAGCCGCATTGCACCAGGTACGTCACCTACAAAGATTTCTATTGATACGATGCCTTACGGGATCAATGGACAACAGGGCATGAATGGCACACATGGCCTGTCCGGCTGGCGGTGGCTGTAACCCGCCTTCCGTATGGTCTTCTCACTCACCGCACCCGCTGATCCTTGGGCGCATCCTTAGATTCATCTTCAATGCTATTATGACTGCGATCGTCGCAGTTACGGGATTCCTCTTTGTACGCAGCGACATACGGGCCTCACAGCCGCGCAACGATGCTAACGACTCCAACGTTCTCCAACCTACAGGTCCCTGACAGCCCGGCCGACTGTCGGGTACCATGGCTCACGCCCGTGCAGCGTGATATTGCACGGCAGCGCATGGACCGAATTGGACGCGCTTCCCCCGTCGTAAGCCTCTCGCCTACTCCGCCAGGCAACCAGAGCGTTGTTGAATTACGTGCACTGCAGGGTTGGAGCATTTGCATGCTGAAGAAGACTTTTACCACCTGGCCGCTTTACATCTTTGCCGTAGCGTATGCGTGAGTATATATTGCCACACGTTTGTAAACTCGCCATACTGATTTTCTTGCGGCTCGTAGCACCTGGACCTGGTCTCAAAATTCCAACACATGGATTGTACGACACCCACCCATGCCTTCTCTTTCGATCTTCCGGCGCATTCAGTGTGTCTAACATTATCGTTCCTCAGCTGATACCCTTCCCTCGTATAAGAATTGGAGGTTATATTCTCATGATCGTCGCCATGCTCTTCTTCTCCTGGTTATCGGACTGGACACAAAAGCGGTGTCGCTGGGTGGTCGTGCAGCAGGTGCGTCTACTGATCCAATTGCACGTTGCTCGCAGACTGTTTACCATCTCTACGCCTATCGCAGTCTACGATGCTGTTCGGCTGCATCATTCTGTCGGCCTGGCCCTCTAGCTTCGTTTTCAAGATGTTCGCGTACTTCGTGCTTTGGCTCTCGAACGCAGCCGGGCCAATTCTCGTCGTGCGTGCCCGTCTCTCATCCTTCGTTACATCCTTCCCCTGACACACACTGTTGTGCACCAAGGCATGGATGGCGGATATTTGTAATAACTCTGCCGAGCAGCGTGCACTCATTCTTGGGGTAACGCTCACGCTTGTCTTTGCCATTGACTCTTTCGCCAACAGTACGTCCCTTTCCGTTTACGACTTTTCAGCCGGGCATGCCTGACATTGACGTTCTCTACAGTCTTCATCTACCCTGCAAGCGAAGCTCCGCACTACTACGTCGGCTACAAAGCCGCTGCGGGCTTCGCTGGTGGCTCGATCATCTTCACGCTCCTCATGAAGCGCATGCACCTCCGCGAGCTGTAAGCGATACTTGCATCACTACTGCCTTGCCAAATTTTCTTGCTTACAGTCTTCACCCCCCCTGTTATCAACAGGGCTCGTCGAGGCGATGTCGAGGCGCCGATATCCGAAGACGTTTCACCCAAGACTACCTAATTCTGCATGGGTTGCATTTCCTGCTGTTTTGTCGTTCTTGGCCGTGTCACTTGTGTTTTATTGTAGTCGCATTGCATCTGAGCATGATACCATTTATTTAGGGCACCGAATGCACGCGACGTTCCACTGCCGGCTCAAGCAATATATATCCTCAATCAGCCGACATCCAGCTCGCTCGAATCTGGACGGTGCACCGATGTCCGCACCCGGACGGACAGACTCTGAACACGGGCCTCGCCGCCTCGTCATCCGCGCCGCTCTGGGCACGGCTGCGCGCGCCTTCTGTGCCGGTCACTGAAGAAGCCGGCACGGATGACTGTGCCGAGCGACTCAGGGCGGTGCCGTCTGAGACGGAGGAAGACTGCACGGGGGAAGGCGCGCGTGGAGGGAGGGGGGGATCGGGCGCCAGGGAGAGCGGGGAGGCAAGGTAGGCGAGGTAGCAATCCTGTATGAGTGGATTTGGCCATCAGGGTTGCTTGAAGACGCGTGATGCAGGCTGGAGCGCGTACCTCACAGCCGCCATGACCGCAACCTTGACACCAGAAATGCAGTCCTCGAACGGGAAGGTGGCTGCGGAGGACGGCTTAAGCGTGAGAACTTCCTCCTAGACCCGAAATAGGATGCAAGCGACTCACCAGATCGCACACAGCCCGGACAACGCCTTGCAGTTGTCGCAGTACCAGTATCCGTGCACCTCGCCAGGCTTCGGCGGAGGGTTCTCGATCGTCTCGCCGCAGTTCCCGCAAGCGAGGAGCACGCTCGTTGCGTTCTATGCAGAAATACGCTCGAGTGAGCAGTGCTGTCCCGGTTCCCCGAGGTGGACGTGCTGCTCACCTGGCTCTGTTGCGCTAGTGACTCGACGTCCGACACTTTGCGGATATGCGCCGCGACGGTCCAGAGCTGGAAGCGATCGAGTTGGACTGCAGGATGACGGTCAGCAAATGCACAGTTGGCAAGACGATGACGGTCTAGGGGAAGCCGCGCACCGAGGTAGGAGTCGAGCACGCGCTCAGCCTGGAGCAAGTCGAACTGGATCTGGTTTCCGACTGCCAAGAACATGGTCGCGCACATCTGCACGTCGCCCTAAAAACAGTACACCCAGCGACCATCAATCCTCAGCGCTCGACTGCGAATCAACCGGTCACTCACCTGCTCCGCATAGTACTCCCAAGCATCCAAGATTGCCTTCGTATTCACCTCCCGCATCGCCTCATAGAGCTCCCACGCCTCGTGGCTCGCGGGCGTCGTGCGTGTATTAGCCGCGTCCTCAAGCGCGTCCTCAGCGGCACCAGCGCCGTCGGCTGCAGCCCCTCCGCCGACCTGCTCCTCCGCTCCGGCGGGCAGCTCGACCGAATGGAGCGACTGCGTGCGCGTCGGAACAGCGGTGGCGGTGGCCGTCGCGCTGTTAAGTGTGACGTTCGACGACTTACGCGAGATCTGCAGGTCGTTCATCGGGTGCGGCACGGGCGTCGCCTCATCTTCCTCGTCGACCGCGCCCGTGCCCGCGCTTGCGCCCGTGGGACCGTTCTCGTCCCCGCTCGGGTCCGAGTCCGAGTCGTCTGAGTCCTTTACGGATGCCAGCGTGCCCTTGCCCGGCAGCGCGACGGGCTTGACGAGCGGACTGTTGGAAGGCTGCGAGCGGACGCTGCGAGAGAGGGAGAGGTGCGAGGGGAAGCTTGACGGGGCGGTGGGGGTTGCGCGGGGCGCGGCAGCGGCGGCGTCGGCAGCGGCAGCCTCAGAGAGGTCGAGCTGATCTTCGTCGAGTCTCATGCGGGTGAGAGGTGCGAATGGGGGCGAGAAGAGGCTCCGCCCGGGCGAGCGGGACGCGATGTCCGAGGCGCGGAGGTAAGGCGATCTCGAGCGCGAGCGCGAGCGCTGGCGGCTCGTGGAGGAGGCGGCGGAGGAGATGAGCGCTGCGCGTGTCGGGACTGCGTTTTCAGGGACGGGTGCGAGGGAGGGCGGCAGGAGAGGGAGCGGCGGGACCGAGGAGGGTGAGAGGGCGTGTACGGCAGGGGATTGGGAGTGCGAGGGCGGGGCGAGCACAGGAGGCGCAGGCTCCTCCCACGGCGAGGGCGCCAGGATGGACGCGATGAGCTCCCACGTCTTTGCTGTTCTCCAGCGGCCGACATGTTCTGCAGCCTGCAAGTGGAGTCAACTCAGCTTCATCAGTGCCACGATTCTAGCCGGCGGGACCGCAAGCGACGAGCGCACCAATGCGTTTCTCCCGCACAGCTCGCCCAAGTCCGCCGTCATCGACGGATCCACCACGTACTCCATCGCGAGGAACGCGAATGCCTCGGTATCAAAGACGGGCGAGACCTGATCGACGGCGAGGACCTGCGCCGGGACGAACGCCGGATCCGCGGGCGACTTCTGCTTGATCTTGAGCTTTGCCTGCTGCGCCTTAACGTGCGGCAGTCTGGCGAGTGCACGGCACGAGATGGGGAGGGGAAGGAGGGCAATGTATTTTAGATCGAGTAATGTACAAGCAAATGAGAAGGAAAAGAGAATAAGGGTGGGGAGAGGGAGAGGTGAGACTGACACGTCGTCGAACGGCACCTCGCCCGGGCGGAAGCCATCGAGCGCGAACGCGAGGTTCCCCGCAGGGTCCCAGCTCATCGCGCAGCGCGGGATGCTCTCGAGCGGGAGCTGGTGGTACCGAATGTCGTGCTGGATGACGTTCGAGTTGCGGTACGTCGCGACGAGCGAGTCGGGCGAGAGCCATGTGAGGCCTTATGACCCCCACCCCACAAACTTCCATCAGCTCAGCCCAACCAAAACTCCGATAGGGCGCAAGGGGGACTTACCAGACCCGGCCGCGTTGTCGCCCCCCTCCAAAACGTACTTGCTAATGTACCCGCGGCGGACGTCCCAGATCTCGATCGCCTCTGCCGCGCCGCCGCCGGCCTTGCTCTGCGCCTCGCTCGACGCGCTGATCCCCGCGGTGATGGGCAGCGTCGCGAGCTCGCACTCGTGCTCGGGGCGCCAGGCGAGGCGGAGCGTGCCGTGCGTGGTGTGGATCGTGTGCTGCGGGCGGGGGCCAAGCGACGGGGAGGTCATGTCCCAGATCTGTGTGCCCATTCCATCCATCCGTATCAGCCTGCTCGCCCCACGTCAAAAAACCAGCCAGCGCGCACGCACTTTGACAGTCTTGTCCAGCCCCCCACTAGCCAGCCACCCCTTCCCGCTCTCCCCTCCCGCATCGCCAATACCGTCGTCCGGCGCGCGCCAGTCGAGCGCGTAGCACGGCCCGCGGTGGGCCATCGCGAGGCGGTCCATGACGCCCTTCTGGGCCATGCGGAGGTCCCAGCGCGTGAGCGTCCCGCTCTCGAGCGCGGTGATCACTTGCAGCGGCGTCGACGGCAGCGGGCAGAAGACGACGTCCCGGATCGGGTCCGCGTGCTTGATCATGATCCGAGCGCCCTGCTGCTGTCGCAGGTCCTGTTGCGTACGCGCGACGTCAGGTTTAGCGCAACGACCTTGAATGGAAGGGAAGGAGAAGATGGAAACGCACCCAGAGTTTCAGGTTCCCATCCTGAGAAGCGGAGGCGAGGTAGTTGGCGTGGACCGGGGAGAAGACGATGCGATGCACGCTCCGGTTGTGCTCCCAGATTGTGCGCTCGCACTTGTTCCCCACTTTCTCGATGTCCCAGAGGAGAATTGCGCCGTTCGAGCACGCGGTCGCGAGCTTGTTGGAGAAGCCTGAGCGCGATCGTCCCAGGTGTAGGGAGATGAACAAGGCGTGACGGGGACAGCAGAAGAAACACGACCACGCACCGGCATGACCCCAGCGCACGTCCAGAGACCCATACGAGAGCGGGATGTTGGACCCGCGCCAGACGTCCAGCTCCTCCGAGAGCGTTGCCCCGCCCGGTCCGCAGGCGAGGAAGCAGGGGTCGGACGCGTGTCGCTTGCGGGCAGAGCGAGAGCGGGAGGAGGTGGAGGCGGAGGAGGTGAGGGGCGGACCCGAGATGGAGCCGGAGGTGGAGTGTTGGCGCTCGGGGTAGGATATTCGGAGAACTTTGAGAGCTGTCAAGGCGAAGCCCCCAGCATCAGAAGGGCAGTCTCTATTGCTCAATGCGAAAGAGAAAGAACGCACTGTCCCGGCCGGCCACAGCGACCCTGAACCCATCCGGACTCCTCGCAACCGCGCTCAGCGCGCCTGCCGCGCCGGTGCCGGGTCCTGCCTCCTTGTTCAGCGTCGCGCGCACGAACGCGCTCGCGCGCTCCGCTTTGGAGGGCGCGAAGGGCGGAACGAGCTGCTGCTGTCTTGCGGAATGCTTGGGCGGCTGGCTCGAGCGCATGTAGAGCATGCTTGGGCTGGGCGGGGCGGGCTGCTCGGAGGAGCGGATCGGTGTGGGTGCCGGGGCGGAGTGGAAGGGCCGGCGCGGGTCGTCGAAGATGGAGGAGTATATGGAAGGGTGGGAGTGTGAGTGTGTGTGGTGTGGATGCGGGTACGGTGTCGAGGGAAATGTCGCTGATGAGGGTGAAGACTGGAAAGAAGGCGTCGGGGACGGCTGGTGCGGGTGGTCGTCTATCGACACGCGCGTCGTCGCCGATGTCGACGACGGCGGAGGAGAGTGGGAGCGTGCATTGGGAGGTCCATCCGATACGGGCGCGGATCTGAGTGGTGCAAAGATGCGAATGAGAGGCACATGCGGGACACGGGCGGGGAAAGAGCGTGAACACGGGATGTCTCCTCGAACGCCCAGCGGACGGAACTACGCACCTATTTGAACCCCCTGACGCGACGCCACGCACAATATGCGAAAACGGAACGCGGTCCATGGCGAAAGCAGGGAGATTCCAACACCCTAATGCACCCTACGGCTGAGCAGCAGCCGCTGCGATGACTGAGCTCGAGGGGCTCGCCCAGCTCGAACCAACTGCAGCTCCCGCTGGTCGGACCGAGCGCTGCTGGCCGGGAAGGGAGCTGTGTGCGTGATCTTCGGTGTTGGTGCTGCTCAGAAGCGAATAAAGGTAGAAAAACAGAGTGAAGGTCGGTCGCAGGGGGTGGATTGTCGATCCGAGATGGACGTTGAAGGGCGAGCTGCGCGGGGCGCCAAACAAAAGAGCGAAGGCGCAGTGGCCTTCCCTTCCATGCCCGGGCGTGCAGCCTTTTTGTCACCTCCACTCCTGTCTTTTTCGTGCAGACGTTCTGCTCAATGGCATGCGTATAGGGTGAAAACTGTATATTCATCATGAAGGCTTCGCACACTGCCTCAAGAGGTAGTGATGCAGGTGGCAGTTCCGCCAGAGCTGCCATCCTGCACACTTCCATGCTTCAGCAAGCAGCATAACAAACACAAACTCCATTCTTAACCGAGGTAATCAAAGAGTTTTGAGCAAAGGAGGGCGATACTTGGGCCCTAGTCCCGTGCGCAGTGCCCGACGTGCCTGGGCCTCGGCTGCAGACCTTCCCATCCGAATACTTGCTTTTCCCATCTTCCTCTTGCTCAGATAAAACGATGCCGATGCTCGAATTATTGAATCCTTCATTCCCGGAGCAACTTTGTATGCTTCATACATGAGTCCACACGGTGGCTATCACGGCATACGTCGCTTTTCCCGCTTTTCCGGGTTCACAGCTCGACAGACCTGGACGTCCTTCGGTCTGTCGCACGTTGGCGGAGAATTTTAGACTCATAGAGTCTCATAGAGTGTAGGGGCATTCGTACAACTCAATACGAAGCTCTGCATGCTAGAAAGGGGAGCACCGTGACACCCACGCTGAGGCTCCTGCGTTGCTGGTGTTAGCAATGCCGCGACGAGATTTTGCAGAGCGCAGTCGCCCTTGTATCTTGTTTGTTATTCTGTGGGGACTCTAATCAGATTATCCATCCTCACAGATCAGAAGGTTGGCTCAGCGATGGGAGACTCAATCTCATAGTCTTGCTGTTTAGGTGTCACCTTCGTATCTGTGCAATTACGTACACCTGTACAACCTCTCTCAATCCTTGTTTCAAAATCCAACTCCAGGCTCCTTGGCCGCAAAGGAAAAGATAGGGAGGGTCTTCCGAATAGGAGAGGCGGCGCTGATAACCATGGCAGGCGGCTCCATCGTTTTGACACTGGTAGTATTCAGCATGTGAAGCAACGAAGCTGCCCGCTCCACCTCAACTCAGTGAACTAAACTACGTCAAACCAGTGCTGGTGCACCCTTCGGAGGTGGCGCAGTACAGCCCCGTCCTCCCCAACACCTGAGGTGCATCGTATACTGCGATTGATAACAGCCGCAGTCTTCCTTGCTCACGCGGCCCGACGTATCGACCACCTCGGGAGTCGCGCGAGCCCGAGAAATTAGGATGATTAAGGGTTCACAGAGCGGTTAAGGGTGCAGCTCGGCTGTATTGACGGTATAAAGACTTGACAGCGAGGCTTTGTGCCCAAGCAAAGCCTGACCACCTCTCTTGGTCTCCTGCTTTACTTCAACTACCTTCTTCGACTCAAGTAGATGCGTGGTATAAAGAGTAGTACTTTGCACTTCTATCTTAGAGAGCCCATTCGCCTAAATTCCCAAAGTGACATTGCTTCTTTGTCCTGTCCTGACAGGAATCATCCCGGTGATGCGGGTAAACAGCACCATCGAGTGACGCTGTCAACAGCTCTTTTATGCCCTTCAACGAGGACGACGCTTCCAACCAAGCACTCTGTTAGCACCATCGTATCCTGTTAACAGCTCTGAGCTTACACATCTGCTCTTCCAGACGACGACCCCACTCGATGGGAGAATGCGCCTGTCGGTCTTGGCTTGGTGGGACGGACTCTCGAAGAGAGCAGATGCCCTCGGCAAGCGCGGTGTTCTTGCTATTGGATGCTGAAAAAGGGAGAAGATTGTTGCCATTCTCTCAGTCGTTGAACAAGCTCTGAGCGTTTAATGTAAAGCTGCTGCGAACCCAAGCTGTCACCATTCTACATTTTTTCACGCCTTCATCTTGTTGATACCATCCTTTCTTTTCTTTGTGCCTGATGCATAAGTGTTCTCTCGTGCGATGGAGTCGTCATACTACACTGGGAAAAGCAAAATGGCGGGCTGTGGCGGACGTTCTCGTTGCGCACGGGGTAGTCTACTGATGCCTAGTCTCCCAATGCGCACCAACCATGTTGAAACCCACATCCTCTGGACTTCATATTCCTTCATAACAGTCACTCATCCTTGAGTAACATAGATATGGAAAACTTGATCTGCAGGAAGAGTACCTGCACACTAGTGACTGCCCGGCAAGTGGGCCACCACATTGCATATAGTATCTTCCATTCTTCTACGATATAAATTTCCGAGAGGAAGGCCCACGAGGTTACTGAGCGATGCTGCAAGGGTATTCATGAGGCGACCGACGTCAGCCTGAGAACTCAGACGGCGTCTTGTCGCCGTCACGGGCCGATCGGGGCAGGCGCCCTTCTAGCGCTTATCGCCTGAGCTTCTCAACGAAATTGGGCAACATCTCGATGTCAAAGACCTCAAAGACCTCTCCGCCGTCTCGTCGTCCTTCCTTGCTTTCGCTCTGCCCCTCGTCTTCCGCGCCCATGACGTTCGAATCCAGGGTACCCCGAACGCGGCCATTCTGAGGGAATGCCTGCGGGCATGGCCCAGGGCACGAGACTTGTTTGTGTGTACCGTAAATTGGGTGTTACCGTTGAGGGTGCTGATGCTTCCTTGCCAGGAACCTCATCATCATCCGCTCAGGCTTTCTTCGGGCACTCGCACGTTGACTCGCAACCCATTCCGGGCGTCGACCCCTCCGTCCTCAAACTTCCCATCGGCCAGTTGCTCGCGGAGACCATCCAGCAGCTGCGCTGTCTCGAACAGATCTTCGTCCGTTTCGGGCGTGTCCGTACGCACCCCCCACTCTTGGGCAATCAGACGCGCTCTGGCTCGATCGCCCAACTTGCGAACCGCGAGCTTCGTCCTCTCCGACGCTCTGCCTCCGTCTTTCGCGCTCACCACTGGTCTCTCCGACCTCACCCTTCGCTGCATCCTCTTCACATTTTTTCCGGGCGATGCGGTCGACCGCTTGATCGCTAGCATGTTCGCGATCGCGAGGCAGACGGCGCCGACTCTCACAAAGTTGACGCTGGAGTATGGCGCGCTGCAAATCGACGAAGAGCGCGGTCAGTCATGCGAGCGCGCGCTGCGGGACGTGCTTGCCAGAGCAACGGAGCTTGAGGGGCTCGAACTAACCTCGGACGCGTTTGCGAGCTACGACTACCTTTCGCAACAGGTCATGTCGTCTCGTCTTCAGGGTCAGACTCCACGTCGCTCCTTCCGCGCTTGCGGAAACTCGTGTTCTGCGTTACGATCCCGTCTCTCTCGCGCGCGGGGATGGCGACGCGCTCCAGGAGCTTCTCCGGCGTGTCCCGCACCTGGTTGAGCTCAAGCTCGACATGAAAGACCATTCACCGAGCTTGGTAGGCTTCTCTATCTCCGCACCCCCTGATTTACCATCGAACTGGGAGCTGACATGGGTCTGAATGTTCAGGACGCTGTCCAGAACGCAATGTGCCTGCTCTCCGAGCTCCGACACCTCAGCATCACTTTCGACGCCGACGACAACCCGATCACGGCCTCCGTCCCCTCACCCGTCTTCCCACAAATGTCGTCCACGACCACGGCGGCCCTCGTGAACGGGCTAAACTTTGGCACGGAAACCGACAGTGCTCGCGCACAGGTCGCGTCATTCGAGCAAGCCAAAGCGGACGCCGAGGAGCGGAGGCGCATCGCGCGCACGGACATCGTTCGCAAGTTCGCCGCGAGCTGCCGCGATCTTCAGACGGTGGCGTAGTCTGAGTGGAAGCTCACCGAGTTTGCGGAGTATGCCTATCGCTTTTGCATCGGGAGGGATGGTGCTGGTGAGCCGCTTGCTGGGGTCGACGTGAAGGTCACCAGGATCGGTGATAGGCAGAACTGGTGATGAGTCGCGGAAAAATTCAAGCGTTGCTCTTTTTCGTTTCTTTCAGTATCCTTGATGGGGTCAAGGGCGCTTGGCCAATTCTACTTGCTGGTCCCGCTGCGTACGCTTTGACTCACCGCGAAAGCCTCAAGCTATCTATCACTGCAAGCGCGGCCGAAGCTTGCTTATGCACTTTCCGATATTCTACAGAAAAAGTGAATTACACGAGACACAGGCTTTGATTGGCTTTCTTGGGCTTTCTTTGGCTTTCAAGTCGCGTTGGCGTCGCGTCCACGGTTTCCCGCCAGGCAACTTGCCCAGGAGCCGGCGACTCATCTTCCGCCTTGTCTAGTGCATCACCACCTTTCATCCTCCATATTCCCCATCCATTTCCACAATGCCGAATAAGTTCCAGCCGAACTCGCCGATGGACCCGTACGACTCGGCATCCATCCGGCCGACAGACAACGAGCAGCTGGACGACCTGCTCGTCAGCGCGCGGATGTCGAACAACCCTGCCCTGTCGCGCGTCGCGCAGGAGCTCATGGCGGACCCGGTCAAGTTCGGCGCCATGATGAAGATGATGGAGGAGGACGCGAAGGAGCGGGAACGGACGAGCGAAACGATGGAACATATGATGCGGCGGGAGAAGGAGGAGTGGGCGAGGGTGAGTGGTCGTCTCTGTTGTTGGGGATGGAGGGGATGGCTGATACGGTGGGGAGTGGGTAGCAAGCGGCAAAGGCTGTAAATATCAAGGAGGAAGGAAACGCCGCGCTGAGGTCTGGGGACGTCAAGCGCGCGTATATCCTCTACACGGCGTGCATGAAGCTCGCGCCCCAAGAGCCCGTGTACGTGCTCAACAGGTCGCAGGCGGGTCTGCAACTGAGGCTGTACATCCCCATTCTCTATCATTCATTCCTTTCTATTAACGTCAACCGTCCTGCTGAAGCTGGGTCTGAAGGTTCAACTCGGCGGAGCGCGACGCGGACGCTGCGGAGATGGACGACCCCGGCAACTCCAAGGCGCTGTTCCGCCGAGGCAAGGCGCGGCGGATGCTGGGTAAACTGGAGGAAGCGAAGAAAGGTGCGTGCTTCAACTTCGCGTACGTCACCGCAGGCCGCCTAATGGAACGCTGACCCTCCTTGCCCTGCAGACTTGCAACGCGTGCACGAATCCGAACCGTCCAGCGAGCTCGTCCTGCATGAGCTGGCGGAGGTTGGACTTCTGGAAAGCAAGAGCGCGGACGAGCTCGCCCAGTGGGCAAAGGAGCAGAGCGTGGAGCCGAGAGAAGTGTTTGAGGGCGCCGAGGAAGAGGTGTCGAGGGAGGCGGAGAGCATACTGGAGAGCGTAGGGGAAGGGAAGAAAGCGGGGAAGGCGAAGGCGACGGACGGGGCTGAAGGGAACGAGGGCGCGAACGATTTGGGAGAAGGTGGTAGTGCGTGAGATAGTCTCATGAAGGAGTCGTTGCAAGGGGACATTAGCTGCGACCGAAGAACGGGAGCGGACTCATACGGACGTTTGCCATCAAATGTGATAGCTTATGATTTCAATCTCATTTCATGTTCTCACGTATCACTGTTCCTCGTCTCGCAGAGATCACTTCAAGAACGCCCCGTTCGTCTCCTCCAGCAGAAGCTCATACTCCGGCTGCAACACATCCGGAACAACAGACCTTGTCAGTTCACATTCCTGCACGCTGTAACGATTCGGACACCGACTTACCTGGAAGTTGAGGTAACCGATCTCCCAGTGCTGCAGCGTCTCCGCGGTGAACGCGGCGTCCTCCTTTTCGATGACACTCTTCTTCAGCCCTCCACCCTCGCTGGCAGCCTCGACAAGGAGCTGGGCCTGGCACAGCTTGTCGAGCGCGGAGAACAGGTACACAGCTTCGTCGACCGTTTGGCCGGCAGTCATGAGGCCGTGGTTCTGTCGGGGTTCGGCGCAGGTCAGTATGGAACTATTCGTGGGAGAAAGGGCGTGTTGCAGAGGAGGAGACGGAAGGTGGATGGGGATGGCTGACCTGGAGGATGCACGTCTTGAACTTCGTGCCCATGGCTGCGGCGATGTTTTCCCCCTCTTCGTCGGCGAGAACGATGCCGCCAAAGTTGCTGTTTCCGCTTTCATTTCAGACTGCCGCCCCATAAACCGCACAGCGAAAAGAATGAGATACGCACTTGTACACGCCGAGGTTGTCCTGAAACATTCAACAAGGCATCAGCCCATAACCGAAGCATTGCGGACAGAATGTAAGCGAACGGCGTACGTAGAACAAGCACGAGTCCTGCGTCAGGCAGTCGATGGGCTTGCCAAACACAGACCACGCTTTTCCGTGCACACTGTGGCAGTGCGCAGCGGCCTTGAGATCCGGCCGGGCCCGGTGAATCGCAGAGTGGATGTGGAATCCGGCCTGCGAGTGCGGAAGCGGCTTTCAGCAACGATGACGTTGGACTTCTGGGGTGAGGGGAGGGACGCACGGTGTTGATGGGCAGCTGCGCACCACCAGGCGCGACGTAGCCATCGGGACCAACGAGAACGAGCTTCGACACGGTGATGGAAGAGAAGTGGACGGCAAAGGGGTTCATCCTACCGTTGCCCATCGAGAAATTCAGCTCCCGCTTTCACGTTAGCTGTTCATTCCCGGAACGCACCAGTAATGGTCCGGAAGGACAGGGTCCTTGACTGTAATGTGGCCAGCAACACCTTCACCTGATAGATGGAGATCGATCAGTCCCTCATCTTGTCACGCCAGCGCCCGAAAGCACCTCACCGAAACCGAGCTTGCCCCAGTACCTGAACGCAGCGGCCATGTGGCGCTTGATGTGCTCGCGTTCGGTGTACTTGTCTCCATTGAAGTCCGGGTACGCGGCCGAGAGGGCGAGCGTTCCCGCCTTGTCGCCGCGCCAGATACGTGCGAGCGGGTTCGCGGACAGGTTGGCTGTCGACTGGTGCGTCTTTGGCGGAGCCTTGAGAGGCTGCGTGGGGGCCTTGGCAGGCTCGTTGGTAGCGACGGGTGTCATGTTTGTGCTGGGTGGTGGGAAAGGTCTGTTCAATGGGAGATGGTGATGGTCGACGGGCAAGAGCACTCAGGTGGGCAAGTGGACGATAATGGCGTCCGCGCGGGAATCTCGGGCCTGCGTGCCGGAAATGAATGCAGAGCAATAAAGAGCCGCGCCTAGCCGTGACTAGCCGCATGTCTTTGGGACGCATTGTACAATGGCATGCGCGACGTTACTGCTTTCAACGTACGGATTAAATGAACAGTGTTCAAACTATTCACGAGTTGATCGTGAGCGTTCGCGCCGGTCTGACCCTGTTTGAAGCTGTTCAAGTTCACAGAGCGATGTTCATGAACACGGTTATGTGTTCACTGTGAACATACGAAAGTTTATGAACAAAGCCTCAGCATGTCCAACAGGAATATTGCCAAAGATTGACACCAGGATAATAGAACGTTGTTACCCAGATGGGTTCTGTTTGCTCAAAATGAAGTTTGGAACACCAAACCCATTCGAACCGCTGACACCGACCTCAGCGTTGGCACGGTGGTTGGAGCTCTCCAGAACTACATGTACGCAATGTCGTGCCTTCCAAAGTACCGCCTGGCACTCAACGCCCGAACTTCAAAGCGCTACCGCTGACACAACGCTCCATACTCTAGCTGTCTAGTCCTACAACTCTAACGCCATCACCTGGGCAAAGACCTTTACAGACCGAGCGGGCCTTACGGGGTACGTTGGTCTTCTCATGTCTTTCCAGGGCAAAAGCGGCTTACAGCTGTTTGCTTTGTGCCGTCTCCAGATCGTCCCCTCGACATCATCTGGGGTCTGGCTCTCCCCCTGCTGTTCTGGCTCATCCACCGGTACCACCCGAACTGGAAGGCAGACCGGGTGGTCACTCCCATGCTTGCCTGTAAGCTATTTGTCGCGAAATGGCCAAGGTCATTAATCGCTGACTTTGAACATGCCCAGGGACGCTCGGTAACCGCTCGGTCGGGATTAACAGCAGTGTCGTGCGTAAGCTTTGACCTCCCTTTGACTTTCGATGTCTGAACGGCGTGATGCCTCAGTTCTTCTCTTTCGTGCTTGTGCTGGTTTCGCAATGGGTATGAACTACGAACGCCTCGACATCCGCTTCAATTTGACTTACACTCTCCGACCCACAGTATTTTCGCATCTACCGTCCCGGCTGGTTCCGCAAGTAGTAAATTCAAACGTTGTCTGATATTACTGTTTCCAGCATGTACCTTCTCGCCGCGGCATTGGACGGCGGCATGTAGGTCATGGTCTTTGTCTGGTTCGTCTTGTCCATATGATACGCCACAACGGAAAGACTCACCCATTTCTATATGCCCATCAGGGCATTCGCTGTAAGCTCTACTCTACCCAGAAGATGTCTACCTTTCCTGAAGCATGCGCTGACCGTCGTGTCTTCCTCCCAGGTCGGCGGTGGAAGCGGCAAATCTGTGCCTTTCCCTAATTGGGCCCTGGTGAGTTCAAAACCCTTCCGTTACAGTTTCTGATTTGGAAGCCCTCCCTCCACCCACGCGGGCGGGACCTGTTAGGAATACTCGGTACCCTCAGCGCCTTCAACAACGGCCATTAAGCCCCGCTAACGTGAAACTTAGGCATGTGGAAAGTCCACCACGGAAGTGTGCTACATGGGGGCCAACTGAGCCGATGTTTTCCTAAAATAACGGTTCTATCTTGAGATCCTGAACAGTTCATGAGCAGAGGCAGTTCGTCAGCCTGTTCATACATGTTCACTGTTCACGGGCGTCTGTTCATGAACAGTTCATATGAACAGTTCATGAGCAGTTCAAACAAAGGCTGTTCATTGTACTCCCTATTTGAGCGCTGTGCATTTATGTGCATGAACAGTTGTACTTCACAAAAATGCACAATGTTCGTCACTGCCGCAATAACTGCTAGGAGAGCTGTGCTGCGCCTGCCTGCGCACTGCAGTCGGCCTCGTGCTGCACTTCTATCGGCGGCTAGACTCACTCATGTCTTTAGACACACGTTGACGCAACATACCCCAGTCAGGTATTCCTGGTCAATTACCCTGCAGTCGTAAGGGCTGCGCCATGCATGCCGGAGAGTGATGGGATCGCTTCAAACGAGAGATGGCGGAGAGCTCGGCGAGGGAGTACCTAGGCCGCCTGTGCTGAGTTTTCGGCAAGGGGATAAGGTTCATAGCCACCGCAACCCGGGATGACTGTTGTGGGTTAGCCTAACGGGGCTCAGAAGTCCACAAGGACGACAGCTGTGTTCGCGAGAACTACTTGAGCGGCCTCAAGGGATTGTTGACGCTGCCGCGTAACAGCGCGTTCGTTTCGCTCAGTCAAAGTGGGTAGCATCTTTCACGAGGCACTCAGGCGCAGACAGTCAAAACTGGTTAAACAGGAAAGTTCAGAATGAATGTGTTTGTCGCTCGTGCGTTCTAGTCAACTTATCCATCTTCAATTCTTTGGGCCGGGCGAAAGCTCGCATTCTACTAATGGCTCAGTTGGTACGATAAAGAGGGCGTAGTTCCCCTGGAAGTTTATCACGGGATTAGCCTCAAATGGGAAGTTGAGAGCAATTGAGACTGTCTCGGCTTACCTTGCCCCACTTGCGCTCCTCCTCCTGCTTCTGCTCGTCGACCCGGGTAGTCTGTCAGCGTGACGCCTTGTGCGATGCGTTCAAGATCGGTTTCACTCACCTTGTCGTCCTTCTGCTAGGTTGAGCGGGAGTGGTCAACATTGAAGTTCGTTGTATGCGGTTTTGATAACCTGAACGTCGACTTTACTTTGTTGCCCTCGTCCTTGTGCGCATCTTCGCCCTGCCTTTGGTCGTGCTTCTTGTGCTGCTCGTCCTTTCAGGAGGGAGATGGTTAGCACGGTGTCTTTTGGAACTTGATGCAAAACGGAGAATCAACAGATTACCTTCTTGTCATCACCCTTGTTCCAGCCCTGGTTCTTGTCGTCCTGCTTGTTCCAGTCGCCCTTTTTTTCTGGTCGTCGTGCTTCCACTCGTCCTTGTTCTGTGCTGTTATTCTGCTTGTCACCCTCCTTTAAGTCCAAAAGTCGTCAGGAGGCACAATGACTAAGGCTGGTACAAAATACAGTGAGGAACCAGGCGCACCTTGTCACCCTTGTTCTTGTCATCGTGCTTGTCTCCCTCCTTCTTCCATCCGTCCTTCAAAGAAAAGACTCAATTATCAGCAACTGCTATTGCTCAGCTGACACCAATGTGAGAAACCCTACTCACCTTCCACTCGTCGACCCAGTCCTTCACACCCTCCTGCACGGCGAACATCCCAAACACCAGTGAGCTGAAGATAGCACGAATCGCCTCAGGAGCCAGTCCAGGGTTTACCTTCTTATCCTAGACCTTGTCCTTGATACCGTCGACAAAGTCCTGCAAAAAGGCAGCGAGTGTAAGTGCATGCTCAAATGAAGTGCCACTTCGCCTGGCTGGAGGAGCATAGGAATGATCAATTTACCTTGCCATGGTCGACTGTGTCCTGAATCTAGCCACCGATCTTGTCCGTGGGCTTCCCATGGTCGTCCTTCTTCCACTCCTCGTCCTGACCCATGAAAGCACTCAAAGTTCAGCTCGAACTCGAAGAAAGACAGCCATCGAAACGGGTCGACCAACGCACCTTCTTGTCGCCTTTGTCGGTCTTTCCCTATCCTATCATTCAGGCAATAAGGCGGAAGTCAGCACAATTTAAACGAAGGATTAAAGGCAACCACGCACCTGGTGCTCGTCGGAGCCTTTGGTAGGGGCAGGCTGCGCCTCCTGCTTGGTAGACGAGGCCGGCTGCTCGTATTGCTACGTGGACGACGGAGTCTGCTCGGGCGCATTGGTAGACGACGGCTGCTTGTGCTTGTGCTCGTCAGATGTCTCAGGGCGTCTCAATCATTGGTGAGGGGGACCATTCAAAAAGGGGGGATGGGAGAGATCTTCTTCCAGTCGCCCTTGTTCCAATCGCTCATGTTCTGATTGTGCTCCTTCTCGCCGACCTACTGCGTGGCACCACCCTTCAAAACCAAGAGGGGTCAGCAGGCATTACAGTAGAAGTTTCTACAAAATACATTGGAGGAAAAGGTGCACCTTGTCACCCTTGTTCCAGTCGCCCTTGTCTTTGTTCTTGTCGTCGTGGCTCCACCCCTCCTGATGACACGGAGTAGACAAGGAGTTAAGATCGAGATCGAAACTCCTTATAACGATTTAAAGCTACCGGATATATACCCTCTTCTTCTCGTCCTCCTTCTTGTGGTCCCACTGACCAGCATCAGGCGCCTTGTCGTGCTGCATTGGAAAGCGCCAGTCAGTCTTTGCCATCATCGCGAAGGCTGCGCAGCTGTTCAACTCGTACTCACGTTGTAGTCGTCGCTGCCGCCGCCACGGGCGACCACCCTGAACGGTTGAAGAAAGAATGTGTACGGTCTTCAAAAGAGGTATGGAAGGAGTCGATTTAGACACGGAGGACCCACCGGTTGTTGATGGGCGCAGCGCCGGGAGCAGCGGTCACGGCCGTGCCGAGGGCGAGGGCGGGCAACAACAGCGAAGGAGAAACGCATGGTGGTATTGTGAATTTTGGGTGCTGGGGTGGGCTGACTGCGAAGATGTTGAGGTTGGAAGAAAGAAGACCTGCCGAGTGCGCCCACCGCCTTTATATGTGCGCGGAGGGACCCCCAGCGAGCCGCGGATCCCTTGTGGGTTGGAACATTGTACGCGCATGAGAGCGAAAGTACCTATGGAACGAACTATTCTGATGAATGTGCCAAGAGGGCATGATGACTCTACGCAGAGGATGCGTTCATTTGGTTGGGGCTCATGGGTGATTTCCAAGCAGAACTGCGGTGTGAAATGACGGTTTCGACATTAGAGCAAGTCCGCTGATCATTTTGATCAGCGGATCCCTCGATCTCTCTGCTCAAGGCGCCGATCCAGCAACGCTAAGAGAGGGGAACCAGGGGTTACAATTGTGCGCATATTGCCGGCGCGTTGGGCTTGGATACATCTCTACTGGTCGGTAATTACGCAGTCTTCGGCAAAGCATAGGCGTGCGGCTGAGAATCTACTTTACAACTGATGATCGCTACAGGCAGACCTCCGGTACCCACATCTCCACATTGGCCACAACACCGAGCTCACGGCGGGGAAGCTACGAGCCTTGATCGAGTTCAAGACCCTTTGATAGACATCTTAGTGAAACAAGCACCAGGAGGAGTACCGAAGTGCGAACTGTCGATCCTAGTCTACCGAGCACCTGCGGCTCATCGTGACGGAGTCGCACTCGCTTGCGACATCTCAGCTCATCATCATCACTTGCCGTGGAGTAGGGGACTACAATTGTTTTACCCGTATTAGCAATATTGAAGTGATTGATTACCAAGAAATGATATTGTGACGACTGTGCACTACGCTTCCCGCACCTGTCTTTGGATGCCTGCCGCCGGTCACCAATGTGAACCGCCTATTATATGTTGCGTGCGCAGACACGAGGATGCGCTTCCTTTACTACCCTCGACGCCCGATATCATAATGATAAGACGTCTTGAGGATCAGCGATCAGGACTCAGATTCATTACTCGTCCGACCATGGCCGACTCGGAGGCGCAAATGAACTAGGACGTTCCTTCTCGGAAATGAAAGCTGCAACGCTGGTTTATCAACATCGTGCCCGGCAAGAGCATGGTTGAATAAACTGAAGCCGATCCAAAGCATGATCAACACAATCGGTAATCTGTAAGGGTTTAGGGGATGCAGAACTGCGCTGATTGCACCCTGGGTGGACTCGACCTCCAGAAGAAGGCACACGACGCAGCGATGCAATGCGAGGCAGCGGAATTGAAAGTAACTCCTCAGGCTGATGGTAACAATGATAACATTGTAGCTTTCAAGACCAATCGTAAGCGCTAGTTCTGGCTGTACTCCAAAACGCGCTCGAGTGGCAGGCCACCGAAGGAGTTACGACTTGGAGAGAAGGGACTATGGCGAGGCCTCACTGCCCAGCTTTAAAGTATTGCATCTTCCGGTGCACACGGAATTCATAACCTATCTGTAATCTCTCAACCAGATTCGACTGCCAGACGGGCAGACGCCCCGCCCTGATCTACTCCAGACACACGAGAGCATAGATCCACACAAGCAGGCTCATATCAGCGTATGTTACTCGTAACCGATCTATCATCCAGAAATACAAGAGCGGAGGTAGTGAAACACCGTAGGTATCACAGGCCATGTTCCAAACAAAGTCCCATCGTACAGGCATCATTTGGCATAAATCTAGCAGCAGGTAAATCCGGTCCCTAAAGTACGTGAAAAAATGAGGGTGAAACGGAAAAAAAGGGAGAAAGATGAACAGAATCTGGCCAAGGGAGACAAAGGTCGGGGTATGCGCTCGCAGGGAGGCACGTTTTTAGACAACTGCGCGAGGGAAGCCAAACCTCAACGTCAGTTTCTTGTCTGTGGAGGCGAAAATGAAAAGAAGACATACGCATTCCAGCGATGCCAGCCGTTTCTGTTTGTGTTATAGGTTAGCCTCGAGTCTTTTGAGCGGAGACGGGCAGTGAACAGTAGACACACGGCAAGTGGAAATGAACCCGCAGAAGAGCGCACTGAGGGCGATGCTCGAGATGACGCGGGACTTGTTCGAGGCCAAGCTAGACAGGACACCAATTTGGATCTAAAGACATTTGAAAAGTTGATGGGTCAGTTGAGTGTCAGCATGATGCACGAGGGAATGACGAAGACGTACGCCAACGGAGGCAATGTTGGCGAAGCCAGCCAGCGAGTAGGAGGCTGTTTCGGGCGGGGATTAAGGAGCTTTCGGGACTGAAAATATGCAACTGGATAACACGCACCGATGGTGAAACCGCGCTCAGTCATGACGTTCGCGTCACGCAAGGCCATGAGAGCCTTGTATGCGACAAACCTATAGGCACGAGTGGCAACAAGGTTGATGGTTTGAATCGTCAGTGACACGCTCTAGGCGTTTGGAAGATAACGTTGGAAACATTAGCACGGACTCGTTTGCGATGAACTTCTGCCCAAGGAGCGAAGAGACGTGGAGAAGGTCCTGCTTCGGCGTGCCCATGAGCCACGCGAGCGGGTAGAAGATATACCTACAAGACGGTGCGGCAACGCTGTCAGGCGACCGTGAGAAGGCTCATTGCAGGAACGGGACTTGCCGGAAGATGAGCTCGAGCTTGAGGTCCTCGGGCGTCGTGACGCCGATGCTGAAGCTCTTTCCGATCCAGGCAAGGAGTCCTGGATTCATCCCGCAAGTCGTTAGCACGCATTCTTACATGTACTTAGGTAAGAGAGGAAGTTGACCGTCAATGACATCTGTTCCCCGTCCAAGACCGGTCAGACTATGGCTGAACGCCGAGAAGGGAAGAACGACGGACAGAGCAGCGACAGCACGGTCAACACATTGGTGAGAATCATGCCGGCGACGCGGATGCCTTGGTTTCGGGGCGGGGTCAGTTTTCGCTCTTGGCTCAATCAAGCAAAAATATGATACCAAATGTGGCGCCGTTGCTAAAGGCTTGCAGCACGTTGGCCTTTTGTGGGTAAGGGCAATGGTGAGCATCATCTAGAAACAGGATATGGAAGACAGCGCCGTTGGAGCAAGCATACCGCACCTCCCTGTACTCGTTGTCCGCACCTGTGCAGACAGCATCAGCCCAGTTGCTTGCGGTTTTGGGCAATGTAAACCGATACTTACCTCTGTCAATGACAACCTTTCCTTTTGTCAAGCTCTCTTCGACCTCGGGGTATCGAAGCTTGGAGATTGTGATGCTGAAACCGGTCGAATGGGATGAGCATGTGAAATGAAGGTGAAGAACGGGTGGAAGGGGGAAGGAGGAGGAAGGAGGACAGGCGAAGAACAGAGAGAAGGAGGAGGGGGACGAGGAAGTGAAGAAGGACAGGATACGCACGACGCGGGGATGGACATGATGGCCGCCTGCACAAAAAATGGTTAGATTGTGTAGGGCAGCTTGAGGAGAAATAAAAATTATTTACGGTGACCAAAGTGGAAGGGTCAACGCCCATGTAGACTGTTTACAAACCCGGCGCATCGTCAGAACGCCATTGATGTGCACCGCGAGGTTGGACGAGAAGACGTACTGTACGCAGTCATGACCTAATGACACAAGCGCAGGAACAATGAGTCAGTTCACAGTTCCAACCATTATCGTGCAATGATGACGCGTACACTCCCTGTTGGCAGGACACGATCAGTCTGCGTCTTCTGCGCTGAGCGGGACGGCAACGCTTTACTCACCGGCAATAGTGGCGAATCCGGACGTCCTGCAGCGGGAACCCATTATCAATCTACGTTTACGGGCTAAACGAACCGAGAATGGAAACTCACATCATGAGGTGAAGCTCGGACGCAGTCATGTGCTTGACATAGGGGCGGACCAAGCATGCCGCCTCTCCTTGACCCTGCGTCCCGTAATGAGTCAGCCGGAACGCTTTCAATGATAGTAACATATCGCGGACGAACAATGAAAGGCGTGGCGGTGACGACGATGGACTCTCCGCCGGAGATGTTCAGGAGGCGGTAGAAGAGCCATGCGAACTTTTTGATCATCCACTGCATGACGCTGCGGCGTGAGAGGTGCGGTCAGATACAGGTCGATGCGGTACACGACGATTTGTCGGATGTCAGCGCGTACCCAAGGTAGTAAAGCAACTGGACGAAGGCAATGAAGAAGATGATCGCCGCGAGCGTGGAAATGATGAAGAGGTCTGTGGGTGGCCGACGCACATGCCGGCAGGTGAATGAGCATGAGATGTGGAGCAGAATGGCGAAGAGGCAAAGAAACGCACGCATTGCAGCGACATCGTCACCAACGAAGAACGCTGCCGCGACGTTGGCCTGGGCGAGGAAGTCGGCGGCGAGGGCTGAAGTCGAGGGGACAACGCTATCAGAATTGACGCCTCGGATAACAGCGTAGAGGGTTATTGCGCACTTGCGACCCATTTGAAGATGTCGTAGCCGGCGGTGGTCTTCAGCACGAAAAGGGCAATGACCTGTTGCAGCCCACTGCAACCCGGCCAACATGTCAGCGATGAAGTGAGGGAGCTCTCAGAAGGGGCGCGACGTACAGCCCGACCATGACCGTGGGCCACGCAATAGCCCGGTGGTTCTTGGACGTGAGCCAGAAGCAAAGCTGGAAGACAAACAGCCCGAAGACGCTGATGGCTGTGTGTGCGTGCCCAGCTCGCGCGTGTAAGCTTCATAGCGCTGCATGCCGCAAGCACGGCAGCCGCTCAGCGATCACGACGCACCGCGATCGGCCAGGCGCGTGCCCTCGGGACGGGGGAAGCCGAATGCCTGATGAAGCGCGGAAAAGGGAAGGGGAAAGGTAAGAATGAGTGGAATGAACGGGAAGGCGATTGTAGGGTTGATGATGAGAAGACGCACCGAGCCGAAGATGAGGGCCAGCAGGCAGACCCAGCCAGCGGTCATGCGGACGAGGTGCGGCAGCTTGAAGAACGGTTCAGAGATGAGCATCGTCCAGATCTTGCCAATCGGGCGGCCGAACTTCGAACTCTGTTGTTGGATGGGGGGGGTGGGCGCAGGGGGCAG
>JTLS01000858.1:0-12960 GCA_000826855.1 Basidioascus undulatus | reverse complement strand
CCGGCCGGCGACCAAGCCTCGTCGGCTCGTACTCCTCTCCCGTCGGCATGCTCCCCACCGCCACGTCCGCCGGGGCAGGGTCCGCCGGGGCAGGGGCGGACCGCAGCGCGCCGCCCGTCCCCACCATGCGGAAGAGCAGCGTCCCGAGCAGCCTGCAGCAGGTTGCCGGTGCCGCGCGGGCCGTGCGGAGCAACACCCTCTCGGGCGGGGCTGGGAGGTCGGCCTCCTCGGCAGCCACTCCGCGCTGGACGCCGCTCACGCCCTCCTTCGGCGCGTCCTCCCCGTTCTCCTTCCCCGACACGCCTGCGCCCTCGTCCCTCTCGTTCGCATTCGCCCTGCCCTTCGCGCCGGGGCTCGAGCCGCCATCGCAACCGCCCGCGGCGTACGCGCCCCCGCCCGCGCAGCCCCTCCGGCGGCCGTTCCACCTCATGCGCGCGCTGCGGACGTCCATCCGCGAGGGCGGGTACGTCACCCGCAGGCTGTACATCGCCCCAGAGCTGTGGACCGACAGCCGGAGCGCCGTCAAGCTCGCGTACCTCGACGTGAAGGTTCGCACGCTCGAAGCTGTCCTCGTCGGCCTCCGCGAGGTCGACCGCGCGGGGGAGAAGCTCCTCGAGGAGGCGCGGAAAGCGTCGGGCGAGATGGAGCCTGCGTCGCCGGACAGTCCGGAGGGGAAGGAGGCGAACGCGGGAAAGAAGCAGCAGGAGGTCACGAGCCCGACCAGCCTCGAGATGGAGCGCGCTGGGGCGCAGTTTGCCAGCGCCATGGTAGACTTTTGTACGGGTCTCGACGAGGCGCAGAACCAGATTGCCAAGAAGCTCGGGTACGAGACCGTTGCGGGCAAGAAGGCGGGGTCGGTGAGTGGGCTTCGTCTTCGTCTGAGGGAGGAAACGGTGACGAGGCGCTGATCCTGGACGGTGGGTTGCTGGGTAGATGGGCATGTGGACGTCCAAAATTTCGAGGTCGTTTGGCGTTTCAAATGGGAGGAAAGAGTGCGTGCTTCGCTCCCTTGTTCGAATAGCTGCTGTGCAAACACGCCTGACTTTCCTTCGCCACAGCGACTCCCTCCCAACCTACGTCGACGCCATGTCGCGCGTCTTCCTCGCCGCCCAAACGCTGGGTGCGTCGTTCCCAATCCCCACCCACGTCTCGCTGCCCCCCACCTCTCAACTCCGCCTCCCCTTCCCCCCGGGCAGACCAGCACCTCTCGAACCTCTACCCGCCCTCGCCGTCCTCCTTATCCACGCACTCCTCCGCGGCGTATGCGCACCTCCCGCCCGACACGCGCGGGCAGATCGACGCGCGCCTGCGCCGCTCAGCCGAGTTCTTTGCCGGCGTCGTCTGCCGCTTCGTCATGGCCGACCTCGACACGCTCGTGCAGCGGTGGACGAAGAAGGCCGCCGGGTTCGGGATCGAATGATTCGATGGGCGTCGACCGCTTTTCTTCGCTTTCCCCTTTCTTGCGTCCACTGGACCTCCCACTGCACGCACTGGCTTCTCCCTCATTGCCCCTCCATCTACCCTTCTCCACGCCGGTCGGTATCGCACTTGGTCTCATCGCTGGTGAACTTCGCTTTTCGCCCCCTTTCTTTTCTCCTTCGCTTTCCTTGCCTCTTGAATCCCCTTGCTTGTACAGTAGCGCTACGCTGTCTCTATCTCCTGGGACTCGCAAAAGAACAACCTCTCGCCTCGGAGTTGATGTGGCTTGGCAATGAGTGGGATGGATTCGTCGGTGCTTCCTGGCAACGATCACACACTGCTTCATAACTGCCTTAGGGGCCTCGCGCGCTCCATCTTCGTACAACTTAATACAACTGCATTAATATGTCCACGCGTGGTCTCCAAAGCATCCTCATCCCACTAATGGCCCACCTCTTCGAGTCCTTCCTACCCGCTGTGACAGCAACGTTTCCGCAAACGCAGCCCGTCCTACACGAGCCATTTGCCGCAGATTAAGTGACGCACCAGATGAGCAACCTTCAGCATGCTGCCCTGTTGTTGCACAAAGAACAACCTCTGGGCCCTGCAAAAGCGTGTGCAGTCTTGTGCAGTCGCTGTCCTTGTGTTCGGAAGGGACTCGGAGAGGGGATGGGGGGCCTGCACGTCTCTGTCCTGGCTCTGCACGGTGGCTTGGATACTACAAAATAACTTGATGCCCTCAACCTTTGGTATACACATCACTTCTTTCCTCTCGCACAGAAGCCTACCCGGCAGATCCTCGTCAGTGGCAGTGATCCCAGGTCTCTCTCTCTCTACTGCGGAAAAATCCAAAGCAAGATGCAAATACCTATCATGTCCCGGCTGTGATTTTTTGGAAGTTCTTGGGTGATGGTCAACCAATCCGCCTGAGGAGGACGATGGCGTTCCATGCTGGTTGCTTTCAGCCATGTCGAAGAACCAGTGGTCATTGCCCCGTCGTCTACCGAGCTCTGCCCGCCGCATCTGTACATGCTTCCCTTCCTCCCAGCCAACGTATACGTGAAAATGCTGGTTAAGCTACTATTCAAACGGTGGCCAATTTCGGCCAACGTGTTTCGAAGTCCTCTCTTCTTCAAGTGGACAATGGCACAAGCAGATACGCACGCGTGTACTTCAGAACATTTGGAGAAGAATGGGCTATTGGCCAGTATCCAGAGCTGCAGACCTCCATGCAGGTGGACGCGTGAACGCGGCGCTGCAATCTAGATCGCTGAGCATTGGACGCGTCTTATCTCCCTCTCCCATCCAACCTCTCTCACCCCCCCACTCCCCACTCCCCACTCCCACTCCTCTCACTGTTCACCAAACCATTATCGAACTCAATATGCCCATCCCCGACACCCTCCATTTCGACATCTGGCACCACATCGCCAAATCCGCTGAGCCCGGCGGTCTCAAAGCTTGGCTCGGCGTCGCCCCCCGAAGCGCTGCGAAGCGCATGCGCGATGCGGCCTTCGCACGCCTCTTCGAAGGCCCCTCGCTTTCGACCGCCCATTACCAAGAGCTCGACCGTGTCTTCTCAAAGCACATTCGTTAACGGACGGAGGAACTGGGCGCTGCTGTGAGGGACATCACGGTCTATTTGTGCGAACAGACGGACGTCGAGGCCGAGGGCCCGACTCTGGCGAACGACCCGCAGGTCGAAACGCAGTGGGCAACACCGAGGGACATCTTCATGCGTGAGTTCCGTCTCCGCTTCTTTGTATAGGTAGGCGGTTGACGTCGGTGGGCCTGCAGAGCTGTGCGCTTTGTTGGACGAGATGGACCTGCTGCGCTCCTTCGAGTGGAGCGGCGTCGGCAGCCGCCCACAGTCCCTCGTGCGCTATTCAATGCGCTGTAGTACAATCTGCCGACACTATCCCATCTGGAAATAAGGTGAGGTTTGTGCATGCCCAACCCTGGCTGCCATATAAACTGAACGGATGCTTGACGACTGAAAAAGCGAGGACGCAGTTCGAACGCAGCGGGCCCAAAAGCCCAGCTGGTGGCACTATCTCCCAAGAGCGGATTGATCTTGACCTTGGCCTTCACCTTCTCGCTACTACACAGCTCTCATCGAAGCGACTTGACCCTCTAGGTATGCTTCTTTACCCCGACGTAGAATATTACACGCAGAAATCCAAGCTTACGCAAGTGTTCAGTGGTCCCGCCAGTTGTTGCGTCTCAGGCAGACAATGAGCTGCATTCTCAACACTGTACTCCTTCTATACCTTTATGAGCAACACGCAGCGGTATAATCTTGAATTTCCACAGAATCGGTGCCCCGCTCTTACCGGGCACCAGCGCCTGCTAGCCAGCACCGGCACCGCGGCGCTCGAGTCACTACGCACAGCCGCAACGTCCTCCTCTCTCACCCTCACGCGCTCGCAGTCCGTCCGCTCCGGGCTCTCTCTTAGCCCTCTCTCCTCCATCGCCGATGCACGTCGAGCCTACGCGGCCGCGTACGGGGCGGACCTCTCTCCACCCGACCGCCAGACGTTCGCGGCGCTGTGCGCGCGCGCGCTCGAGGCGCTGCTTCAGCGCGGAGAGGGGCGGCCCACGTCGCCGAGGTGCTGGAGACGCTTTTATGGGAGGAGTATTGGAGGGTAGATGAGGGTGTGCTGGGTGCGGTGGAGACGTGGAGAGGCTGGGGGAGGCCTTGGTCGCGTATGTCGATGGTCATCGGCTGCGCGGGGATGTCGACAGACGGGTGCTTGCGACTTTGGGAAGGGCGGCGGATGTTCTGGTGCGTTTATACACATACATTTCATAGTTGTTGTCCGTACTTAGAATCCGGGTCGGAACGTGCCCTCCCAATAGCGCCTAAGACTGCTCCCCCAGTTCGACAACCTCCCTGTGTCGGCGCAGCCGCACGGCGAACCGCGTCGGCCCCAGTCGCCTTCCGGGCTGCCGCACTCGGATATCCCCTTCCCATCCGCACAGAGCTTAGGCCGACCCCGTGGCCGTCTATGGCCTTGGCCTGCGCGTGGTTCGCTTGCGTCCCACAGCACGCAGCGTGACCCTGAGTCTGCGATCACGTCCGCTGCCCCGCCCTCGCCTGCCTCGCCCAACGAAGCGTCCCTCCCGCTCGAACCCTACCGCATTGATGAAGCACAGCATCTTCTTTCATCCCCATCATCCCCGACCTCTCCCTCCTCGGCTATCTTCCCGAGCTCCCCCGCCATCTCCTCCCCATCCCACCTCCCCAGCGAGCACTACCAAAACCACCTCTTCACGCTTTTACAGCCCCCCTCCGACAATCTCCCACACTCCCTCCCTCGAGAACCTCTCCATCCTTGATCTCCCACGCGCTGTCATCGTCCACCCGCCGCAGCCCGAGCCGCCTGCGGAGCAGCCGGAGCCGTCTGAGCCCGGGATCGAGGACTTTCCATAGGCTTTGGGCGAGTTCGAGGTCATTTCCTCTCCGCTTTCGGGCCTCGATACCCGGGAGACTCCTGCCCGGACTGCCTCGCCCGCGAGCGCTCCTCGTAAGGAGGCAGCCCCCGCTGCGCAAGCGACCTCGGCACCGGCAGTCGACGCCGCTACGGTCCCCGATATCCCTCCTCTCGCGATTCAGCCTTCCGCCCGCCAGCGCTCGAGCTCGAGAGGGGTGTCGGAGGCAGTGAGGAGGGTCGCCACGCTGGGATGCATCAGCGACGACGGGCACACCGTCGACGGCGCCGGGGTGGGGAGGAGGGGAAAAGGTTCGGGGCTTGCTGGGGTTGAGGTCCGGAAGGGGAGAGGGAAAGAAAGAGCGGGGCATGGCTGCAGGGACGAGAGGGAGAATGAGGGCGGGAACGAGGTTGAGGAGTTGCTCGTCTGGTGAAGTTGAGTGTGGTGATCGGGATAGGATGTTGCTCGAGCGTGACCGGAGTTTTTTTTTCCCTTGCTTTGTCACACTTGTCGCTGTCGATTTATGAAGAATGTTCATACTGAATTCGGCTCTACAGCGTTGTTCAGTGTATTGTTTCACGGACTGCGTGCGAGTAGACTGCTCTGATTTGCGTCAAGAGATCAGCAGGAAGGTCGCTATAGCTGCGAGGCATCTTCAAGCTTGAGGATTGAGGACGCATGAGATTTTGATGCAATGGGAGATCTGATGCAACTACACTTGCTTAAGTGCTGTTCAACAGCCATGCAGATGCATGGTGCTCCGAACGAATGTCGAAGATACGAAGCTCACAAAGCCGAGTACTTCTCGTCAGGTAGGTGTCACTTCCTATTCAGACTATCAGAATTCTATTTTGCTTCTTTGGACTGAAAAGTTGAGTGAGATGACCCAAACGTAATGACGGAGAAGACTGAAAGACGACAGCAGTGAGCCAGCCGAGTCCGTCTGCCAAGATATCCTGCACTAACTGCGTCCGAGTTACTCGATGTCCTTGGTATACAGATTCAAGGTACTCCCTTTAGTCGAATAGTGGGATCACGGTCATCTATGGGATGCAAAAAGGAAGGCAGGCCAACGTGGCGCCTGGAGGAGTTTACGCGACTCTTGTCTCCGGATGACTCGGGCCCGAGTCACCGGCCGAAGCTTTGTTCGATCCGTCGCGTGGCCGTGCCGAATAGCCGTTCATCACAGAAACCTTCCTGCGACAGCGATCACCGGTCTTTCCACTGCGCCCGAACACCTTCTCCCTTTCTCACCACCATCTCCCTCTTCCAACGCGCGTACTTTTAATGGCAGCAGCGGATATGCGTGGCTCGGAATCACCCTCGACGCTCGTTCCGTCCGAGCCTCGACCCGAAGGCGTGCAGGAGCCCGATCCGGAGCTCGGGCTGGGAAAGTCGAGCACGAAAGGCGGAGATCACGAGGGAGAGGTTGAGGGTGCGCAGGCGTCTAGGGAGAAGGGAAAGAAGGTCAGGGCAGCATGGAGGAAGGAGGAGGAGGCTGTGGAGTTGCCGCATAATAAACTGGCGGTCGTCTTCTGCGGGTGCGTTGCCAACGCTCATGACCTGAGACAAGTCTGGGAGCTCACAACAGCTACAGGCTTATGTTGACGGTCTTCCTGTCCGCGCTGGACCAAACCATTGTCGCGACGTCGCTGCCTACAATCACGTCCGAGTTGGGTGGGTCAGAAAGGTAACGCGTCTTCTTGCCGCACCCCTCGAAGTCAGGCTGACTGGAATTGCAGCTCATATTCGTGGATTGGCGTGGCTTGTGCGATTCCTTCTAACAGCAAGTACTCACGCCTTCGTTGCTGACCTATGCGTAATCTCGTCCTATGGGACCCTCAGACCTGCTAATGTCCACGGCGCTCGTACCGCTAGTGCGTATTCTCCATTTTCCAGATGCCCTTCTTGGTGTTCCGCACGGCTAACTGGCGTGGCGGAGTGCAGTATGGAAAACTTTGTATGTTTCGCTTTCAGCCATGATAAGCCGGTGTACCTGCTAAAGCCTTCGTCACTTTCCAGCCGACATGCTCGGGCGAAAAGTATGAATCCACCAGTTCAGACGTCCCTTGAGATGACTCTCTAATCGTCGCATGGAGAACAGCCGATATTGTTCGGGTCGATCGCAGTATTCCTGCTCGGGTCAGCGCTGTGTGGGGCAGCACAGGTCCGCCTCCTCTGCGCCTTCCTTGACACCGGACTGCCAGTGCTCATGATCGCCCCGGGACAGAGCATGATATGGCTTATCCTTTGTCGAGGCGTTCAAGGGTAAGCGTCAGTCTGTAGACTGGCGCGACTTTTGCGTAGCTGACACCGGTGTGGTCGATAGACTGGGCGGCGGGGGGATCGTCGGCATGGTGTACGGCTTGCAACGCGCTCGCAATGCTCTAGGAGTGGTGACTGATCAGTATCCGTATCCAGTCAAATCGTCATCTCGGATATCGTGAGCTTGCAAGATCGCGGGAAGTACGGAGTGCGTACTGCATACCCATTGACAGGCACGGACACTTTTGCTGACCGTCGCCAATCGCAGGGCCTGATCGGTGCTACCTGGGGCATCGCTTCGGTGCTCGGTCCGCTGGTCGGCGTGAGTATCCTTTCTCAGGCCCGGACTTGATGCCTCAATTAAACATCCTTTGTCTCCAGGGCGCTCTGACGGATCATGCCTCTTGGCGCTGGATGTGCGTAATCGAAGATCTCTCCAACGTATTGTTCTGCGCTGACCAGGACGTGATTCGCATTGACGACTTAGCTTCTTCATCAACCTCCCCACTGGCGGGGCTGCGCTGGCCGTTCTCTTCTTCTTCCTCAACCTTACTCCTGTCCCTCGCAAGCCGATCAAGCACTACGTTAACACGTTCGACTTCATCGGCCTGTGCGTACTCGAAGAATCCCTCCGCCGTATTGTTCTGCGCTGACCAGAACGTGATTCGCATTGACGACTTAGCTTCCTGATCATCGCTGGAGTGGTTTTCTTCCTCGTCGGGTTCTCAAACGCGTCGACCGCGTCGTGGCAGTCGCCAACAACGATTGCGCTTGTTTGTGTTGGCGGTGTCATGATCATTGTTGCCGGTGTGTGGGAGTGCTTCACGAAGCGCTCGCCGATCATTCCCCCTCGGCTGTTCAAGGTACGTGCGCTTGAATTGATCTTAGCTTGTCCTCTACGCTAAAATCTGACTCTCTGTGCAGACCCGAACCACAGCGGCAGTCCTCATCACCGTGTTCTTACACGGTCTGGCTTTCTTTAACGCCGCCTACTAGTACGTTGCGACACGGTCTAGTCTGAAAGTAGTGCCTCCTGACAAGCCTTATCACAGTCTTCCGTTGTACTTTCAGACTGCGAACGGCAGCAGCGCCACTATGGCAGGTGTGTTAATGCGCTTTGCATCCCGGGAACCAGCTCACATGGCCCTATCAGGTGTCGAGATGCTGCCGTACTCGCTCGGCACTTCCATCGTTTCAGTACGCATACGCTCTGAACATGCTTACCGGCCTGGACACGCCTGACAACAACTTCAATCAGGTCGCATCGGGCATTATCGTTGCGCGTACTGGTCGATATCGTCCAGTAATGTGGTTTTGTTGGTTATGGAGTGTTGTGGGTTTCGGTGAGTTTCTTTTGCGTTTGCGTTCCTTACCTCATCTGTCTAAATGCCCAATATCTGCAGGCTTGATGTCGAGCTTGGACGCGCACTCGAATCGAGCGAAGCAGGTGCTTTACCTGCTCGTCGCCGCCCTGGGGACAGGAGGTCTCTTCCAGGTCCCGCTGATTGCTTTGCAGGCTGTACGTTTCGTACCGCGCGCTGAATCTGACTTTCTGCGTCTGCTCACATTTCTGGATCGACAGGCAATGCCATTGGCCGACATGGCGACCTCGACTTCAGCCTTCGTCTTGATACGCTCGCTCGCAGGCACGGTAGCCATCTCTGTTGGTGGAGTCATTCTCAACACCCGTGAGTCCTCCTGAAGGCGACGGTTGAAAGATTTGCTGACGATGGTGCGCAGAGCTCAAGCAGCGCCTGCGCGATGTCCAACTGCCCTCCGGCGGGGAGGGCGGGGCTGCCAGCGTCGAAGCCATCAAACACTTGCCGAAGGCGGTGCGGGGAGAGGTCGCTGACGCGTACGCGAAGAGCATCAGCAGTACGTGTCTACTTTATTATCCCCACTACTCTCTGCGGGCACTGAGACTGTGTTTCATCATAGCCATCTGGCTTGTCATCACTCCGCTGGTGGCCGTCGGCTTCCTCGTGCGTGCATCCTCCCCGCATGTACAATGGAGCACGAGCTCACTCAATTCTGTACAGTGCACGTTGCTGCTGCGCAAGTACAGCCTCAAAACGAACACGTTCAAGTCCGGCCGGACGCCGGCAGAAAGGAGCGAAGCGGCGTCCCCCGCGGAAGCTGCAGACGAAGCGGTCCCTGCTGTTGGCGAATTGGGTAGCGGAGGCGCGGGCGCACACGCGGACTCTAAGGTGGGCGTGGAGGAGAACCCGGCGGATACACAGCCGGCTCGGCAAGGGGGAAGTACCGACGTGGACGTGCAGGAAAAGAAAAAGGCTTAGATTTATTGTCGCTTTGTACGGTGACTCTTTATGTCACTTGTTGTGAATGCCCTGCTGAGCGTGGGCGACGCTAACCGCGTGTTCAGTCAACGATGGATTGAAAGCGTTGTCACCCACGGAGGGAGCTTGTCACTGTCCAGTCCTCCGTGCAATGTTATCGAGGCTGTTAAAATATGCGGAAATTATTAGATACGTACTCAAACTGTTTACGTCTTTCGAGAACATGCATCCGGAAAACCGCAGTGGCCTGCGCAGCTCTCGCACGCGTACGCTCACAAAGAGAACGCAGTCTTCTTGCCCGTTGCTGCCGTTGCTGCCCGCTCAATGAAAGTGTGCCGGCGTGTCTGGTCAACAGAAGATGGGGGTTGAACTGAGTTCGACCTCCCAAAAAACAACCAGAAACGGGTGGGTTAAGCGTGCATACCTTGGAAAACAAGGTCGGCTGGAAAGACAACGTTTGTCGGTCGACCCGCTTCACATGAAAGGTTAAGGCCTTCTATGCGGGGACAGCCCAGGCTCCATAAAGGCAAAAGGTACTAAAGGTCGAAAACCATGATCTTTCAAACAGGTGAAGCTAGCATTGCCTCAAACAATGCGACAGAAAAGCCAGTCTCTGCGTCACAGTCATTATCAAGATCTACACAAGGAGAGACCCAGCGTGGAGGTGCTCGAGGTGTTCCACAGGCCCGACAAGACACTGGAAAACGACGCAGCCGCCTGCCTTGCGGTGCTTCAGTCCGCAGCGGGCGAGGAGGGTGACCTCCTCGCCATCGGTAGGGCGGAGGCCGTGTGTGCCGAGCTCAAGCGCGTCATATACTCAGAGGCAGCGGGTCGGGGTGGTTCACGAGTAATCCTCGATCTTGGAGCAGGGAGGGGCCAGTCCCTGCCTCAGTATGCCTCCCTGGACTCGAAGGGCAGAAGTCCGATCCGGTACCTCCATGTGGTGCGTGCGCTTGCAGGAGGAGGCAGACGGGTCGCACACGCGAAGCTCGGTGACCCGTCGCTGATCAGCACCCTCGGCGCGGTTCAGAAGGGGTCCATTGGTCACGTAGTGCTGTAATGCACGGCGGCTGAACTCCTGCAAGACAGAGAGGTGGCAAGGAGGGTGAGGAGAATGGTCTCTGCAGCAGTTGCCGCGTTCAGTATCACCTACGTTGCCGACGAGATGGCCACCATCTCCGACCGGGGATAGTCGTAAACCCAAGACTAAAGGAAACAAGGGGGAGTCAGAGCTCATTTCCACCACACCTGATCAGCCGCAAGGGCCTGTTCGAGAGTGAGTTGCTTCGTGGGCGTCTTTTGCCAGGGGAAGGGCGAGTTCTGCACAGAGGGGTGACGGGATCTTGTCAGAGGAACCCTTCGTCATGAGGATTATGCTGATAGTATACTCACTGTCCGGTAGACCACCACGTCGTTGGTCCTGAATCCTCGCACGGAGTAGTAGACGCTCAGGGAAAGCACGCAAGTGACGATTGCGACGAGAGGAAGGACCTGCAGAAACCGATGTGAGAGGCTCGGCAGATTGCTAGACCAAGGATGAAAGACACACCTCAAGGTACATCCTGGGCTTGAGGGGTTGAATATAACTAAAGTCAGTGTGGAAGTTCCTGTAGAGAAAGGTAAACAGACGACGTACAGCATACCTTATCTTGAAGCCCTTCTGCGGCGGACGGTGGGGTCCGAAAGAAGCAGTGGCGAAGCGGGGGTGGGTAGGGATCATGTTGGGGTGAAGTGGGGTTCTCAAAGAGAATAGAAGTTGTTGAGATGTAGTATCCGAATGCGGGAGGAGTTGCTGTTGAGGATGAGGACCTTCTCCAGCGGCAGCGAGGCACCTTATATCTCCAGCTCCATGCCAATTCACGCTAGCACTCCCAGAGAGTCCATGAGAATCTCGGAGATGGGCCTGTTCGCTTTGGTCGGCCAGTTCGGCACGAGCAGCCCGGGTCTTGGTGAGGAGGAGAGGATGCGAAGACGCTGGAGTTTTCGTCGGAATGCTGTGGCGAGGCCTGTCAAGCCGCGCCGGCCGCGTCGACGGGCCAGTTGGACGCCTATCACCGGATGACCTTGGGTAACCGTCAGATCAGAGTGCCTTTGGGACCTCTAAATAAATTTCATTAATGCTTCCCAAATTTCTGGACTCTTCTCTCACCGATGATGAGCAAAGGTGGGCAGGAACCGCCAAAACTGCCACTTCCCAGTCGCGGGTGACGGCCGTGCAACACAGAGCCCCTCGCACTCGCGGGTTTCTGACTATTTCAGGCCTAGAACACGAAAAGCTTTCTGGCGGCAGCCTACAAGGTGTAACTTTGTGATACAACTCCACCGGCACTTTTGCGACGGCACTCAACGCGCAGACTGGTAGACTCGCACCCCGACAAGAGGGTCATGCTCTGATTATTAGGTAATTACCGTGCATTGGTGGATAAGCCGAAGATTAATCTTAATTATCTCGGAAAATGTTTCGAAATGGTGTTGAGGTAAAGGTGAAAGGTCAGGCAAGAATTGTGAATAGTGCTGAGTGCCTGGTAGGAGTGGGTGCGCGTCAACGGCAGGCTTCCCAACGTTCTCTCAGAGCAGTTTGAGGTACAGAAAGTGGTATATTTCAGAACTATTTAGTGCCGTGAGGTGTATCTGGTCCTTCGTGGTCTATTTTCGGCCCGTCTTGCAAGCAGAAACGTTCACTTACCCACCTTTGATGCCCCTCTCCGCCCTCATTCCCCCCAGAAAATAACCAGGGGGCTTAAACTCGAGGGTGTTGATTAGTCCTGTCAGCATACTAGCATATGGTTTGAAGAAACATCCCGATGCGGCAATGACGACTGCTGGAACTCAATCACTCTTAATGCCGAACTGTCGTTCATCCGGGGGGGACAAGATGGTTTCCGGATTATTTAGCGAGAATAAACTGACCTAGCTCGTACCTACCATACCACGCCGGCCAGATGAAGCTCAGCTTCAAAAAGCTCATCGCGGGCGGCGAGATGTCCGAGAGCACGTGCACGGGTCCGGGCGAAGTAAGTGTAGCAGCGGTTTTCCCTTTCAATCTGGGTTACCTCGCTCACGCTGACGGCCTCGTGCAGGTGCTCCTGGCCCCGGAAGTGTGGGTGGACATTATACCGGCTACCTCTGGACGGGCGCACAACCTGGATGACGGGGAAGGATGCGTTCTTGGCTCACACTCCCGGGGTTCAGCGCTCTTCAAAGAGCCAAGGGCTTGGGAAGGCGTTTTGTAAGATCTGCTCATTCGTTTTGCGCTTTGGGCTGACATATGTCACGTCTTTGGGCAGTCTCCGGAGAGGGTTCATTTGTTGCCCACCTGCAGGGCCATGGCATCGCGTTCATCCAATCCCTCGGGGCGATCATCAAGCGCGACTTACGTCAGGGCGAAGAGTGGATTGTGCGTGCGTGTCCTTCGATAAATCGGACTGGCTTCCATTGAACCGAACTTGACAACCCAGGTCGACAACGGCCACCTCGTCGTCTGGTCGGCGGGGTACAAGGTCGAGCGTGTCGGAGGCGGCATGTTCAGCTCGATGCATTCTGGAGA
>JTLS01000857.1:0-12963 GCA_000826855.1 Basidioascus undulatus | reverse complement strand
GATCAGAAGTGAGGAGGAGGGGGGGGCGGCGAAAGTGGGGAAGGAGAAGGTGGGTGTGGCGGATGCGGACGCGAGCGCGGCGGCGCGGGCGTGGTAGGGGTTGTTCTGGGAGGCGGACAGGATGAGCGCAGAGGAAGAGAAGAGTGGAACGGGAAGCGATAGGACGCACGGGATCGTCCCTGATCTTCTCCCATTGCGACTTGCCCTTTCCACTCGCCGGCGGAGTAGGCAGCGCGCCGTCCTTTTCCTTCCCCTTCCCCTTCGAAGGCGTCTCCGGCTCTTGCGAACCAAACACCTTCCATCCGCCCTGCAACTCAACCGCAGGCGACGACGGCGGCTGCGAGAAGCGGAAGCGTTTGCGGCCTTGCTCTGCAGGCTCCGCCTGCGCCTCGGGCGACGGCGAGCGAATCGGGTCGGAAGGGTACGCCTCATCCTCCTCGATCATGCGGCGCTTGCCAGCGGAGGGAGGGGGATGGAAGTCAGCGATCTCCTCGGAAGGGGAGCCGCCGTCTTCCTCGACAGGTATTCGGCGGCGTTTTGGGGCGGAGGAGGAGGGAGGGGCGCGCGCGGAATGGGCGGAGCCGAGCGTGCGTCCTCCGGAGGCGGAGGCGGAGGCGGAGGGCGTCGAGGGCGGGGCGGACCCGGAGGACGACGGATGGGTGGCCACGGCTGCGTCGATGCGCTGCCGCATCTCATCTGCCCAGCCTGGTTATCCGTCCTACCATCAGCCAGCGAGAAGCGGAAGATGGTGGGGCTCGGAAGGGGGGGACACACAGAAGAACTTGCACCGCTTCGGATCGTCCCTCTTCTTCCTGCACGCCCAAAAGTCGCGCTCGGGGTTGCTTGCCGTGTGGCTCGTGAGCTGGGCGGCCTTGCCGCCGCACCCGCACAGGGGCGTCCCGTCGTCCGCTAGCTCGGGCGCACAGAGGACGTGCCGCCCGCCGCTGCTGCTGCGGGGTTCGGAGCACGTGGACGCGCGGGACGCGCGGGACCGGACTATTTGGGATCCGTAGACCATGAGATTGTTGGTGTGAGATGCCTGTATGCTTTGTGTGAGGAAGGATGTGGGAGGAATGGTGGTGGCGGAGAGCAAGGGTCGCCCCGGGCATGGCTAGTAGATCGCTTTCAGACCATAGTAGCGCTTACGGCCGATAGCCTCAGGCGCGTCGCTCGCTCAACCTCGCACTCGCCCAAGATCCACGACCGCGTTCACCACTACACTTTCACCAAAATGTCCGTCCTAGCCTCCCCAAGGGAGCTGTATTTCCAGGTGCATGCTGACCCTGGCACACAGGTCCCTCGAAGCCGCCTCCGAATCGCGCAAGGCGCGTCTGCTCGCGCTGCGCAAGCGCAAGACGGAGCAGGAGGGCGATGGAGCAGCGGACGGGGATTCATCAGCGTGCGTTCTTCCCATCCCACTCTCTCCCCTCATACGGTAACTCACTGGTCGATCAACAGTCCCGCCATTGTCAAGTTCCGGAACTACGACCCGACGACGGGCGAGGCGCGGAAGAGGGAGAAGACAGACGCGGAGGAAGACACGGTCGAGCGCGCCGTGGAGGGCTTGGCGGAGAAGATCATTGCGGAAGATGAGGCGAGGAGAAAGGAGGAGCTCGTGCGTCTCTCTTCCCACACCTCGTCCGGGGAGAAGTGATGCTGGGTACCCCACCTGGCTCGACGCGAACTGACATCCGGGTGCGACTACAGGACCTCTTCAACATCGCGCCCAAAAAACCAAACTGGGATCTGAAGCGCGATCTGGGGAAGAAGCTCGCGCGGCTAGACCGGGCAAACGAGAGTGCGATCCACACTCTCATCCGTGCGTCCCTCTTCCCTCTTTCCTCCACACCACTGTCCCTCTTCCCTCTTCCCTCCTCTCCTTCCGCTTTCACCCGGCGCCGACTGAATTCTGTGTGCGTGGGGTGGTGTAGGGCAACGACTGGGCGGCTCCGCCGAGCCACAGGTGGAGAACCTGGCGGCGGCTGTGAAGGCGTCTGGGGAGGCGGCGGACGAGGACGAGGATGAGGACGATGCGTAGGCGGCCCAAGGGGCTGGGAGGGCGGAGGGGGAAGGCAAGGACGCTGATTTTTGTACCGGTGATGTGTATTATTACTTTTCCGCACAGAAGGGGTGTGCGTTGCAGGAGACGGAAGGGCGGTGCACGGGCGAACCTCACGTCCTCCTGATCCTTCGAACTTTCAGCACACAGTCTCACACCCTTGGAGACTCCAAATGCCGCTCCATTTCTCTCGAACAGAGCTCCCAAAACCCAGACGGCACGGCAGTCGCACAGCGACCTCGCATTAACGCAAACCCAACTAGCTTACAAACTCGACGAAAGTACACGACCTCCCCTCCCTCCGCTCCTCTCCACCCTCTTGTCCTCTCTATCCTCTCCTACACCCCCTACTTTAAACCCTCACCAAGCCAGATCAATCCCCTTCCCCCCTTCCCCGTCCTTCTTCCCTTTCCCGTCCTGCCCACTACCCCGTCAGCCTCCCCGCATTAGCCTCGCATCCGGACTTGAAAGTGGAAGTGGAAAGAGGAAGGGAAGAGACCCACCTCCCATGCGCGGGCGTCCCGCCCGCCCCGCTAAAGCCGCTCCCGATGCTGAGCGCCGGCGCTGCTTGCGAGCGCGAGCAGGCGAGCGGGCAGGCGCTGCAGATTGCTGGGGAGGGGTTGCACTGACGTCGTCTCCCAAAGTCAGTTCGGTGTTGTCCTGAGCTGAGGAGCTTGTGGGGGGGGAGAGGGGACGGACGGTTTTGCGGGTAGTAGCCATTTTGACGAGTTGTTCGAGGTGACTCGAGGCTCGGGTTGAGGGAGCGCTGCGTGCGGTTCCTGGGCTCGCTGTTTTTGTTCGATAAGGCAGACGCGGGCGGTGTGGGGGAGGAGGGGGTGAATCAAATAACGACTGAGACAGTATTGATGGTTGAGTGGCAAACGAGTGGCAAGAAGCCCATCGTTCTTGAGAATCCCTTCAACGGCGGCGAGCGATGGACGAAGGGAGAAGGACGGACGACTCTTCGGGATGCTTTCGAGGAGGCGGTGGTCGGCGTGCGGAAGGCCGGCACAGTTCGAATAAAAGCAGCGCCGGACGACCTTTTTCCGTCCGAGACCCAGACAAGGACGTTTTCGAGCTGGTACCCTCAATCAGTTGCACCTCGGCACGGGAAAAGTGATAGTCTATGCAGAACCGATGCAACGTCAGTTCTTGCAGGTTTTCGACTGTCCGAGTCTTTCACGGACGAGTGCCATCGAGGTGAAGCTGGCCTGGCCGTTTTACGATGGCACTCGAGCATCGTCCAGATACCTCCTAACACTTCAGCAAGCTTGAATAGTCGTGAAAACGGAGTGTCTTCCGTGCTTTAACGAAAGCGACACAGCCGCATTTCTGCGAGGAGCGTTGCGCACCGAGACGGCCGATAACGGTCCCCGAAAGCGAGAGTCCATAATGACTTCACTTAAGACGATATAAATATTTCCATTTTTTCGAATCATACAGGTCGGCTACTAGAAGAAGTCTGTCCGAGGCGGACGGCGACGTATGTTGAAGGCTCGGGAAGCTCCTCAATGCATGGAGAAGAAAGACCCACCGATCGTGAACCGGAATATGATAGTTGCTCTTGACATGAAAAAGAAGCTTTTGCAAGTACAAAATCTCGGTCAACGCTGTCCTCGTTCGCCGCAGATGTCCTATGCACATGGGAGAGGGCTCAGGATCTGCGCGGAGCCAACTTGCGAAAATGGACGCTACGTGTCGAGCTCAAGCTCTCCTCCTGACACTATCTATAACTTGCAGTTGAACTCGACGCGCGTGTTTCTCCTTTAAGAAACTGGTAAAACGGGCTTGATAAGAGTGCCTTGTTTCAAACAGGGAGATTCGAGCATTACACAACATCGAGTTCAACTAATGTACAACATTCAGACATCACACTCCGGAAAGAGCAATCAAACCCCCTCCATGGCCCCTCCCGTAACCCGAGAACAAAATTAAGAAATGAGACGGAGCCGCTCCTGCGCGTTGTCGAAGAGCCCGACGGTGGCCACGGTTCGGCGGCAGGGTCGGACGGAGAGAAGCGGGAGTTGAGGGCAAACGTCCGGCGACGGGATGGACTCCTCCTCCTCATAGACCGCGGAAGAAGAGGAGGAAGTGCTCGGAGAGGGGGAGAGCACGTCGGGGGCGCCGCAGCAAGTGAGCTGGGTCGGCTGGACAGAACGCGCGGGGGGCAGAGTCAAGAGCTGTGCATGCATAGGCGCGTGTGAGGGAACTTTCGTTTTTATATTGGAGAATATGAGGTGAATAAGACTCATCAAAGCCCACTCGGCCTGGAATGCCGGGTCGTTGACCTGAGGCTCCAGGATGCGGACGACCTCGTCCCAGTCCATCGGGGGGCGCTGTGCGACCAAGCGAGCGAGTCAGCATACCGTCTGAGAGGGGAGGGAATCCAGAGAGGCGAGGTAGTCTCACCCTAATACCTCACGAGGGCTCGACAGTCTTGTTAAGAGTCGGGGGTATGGTGGCTCAAGTGAGAGAGGTAGGTGGCTGAGAATGCGTGAGGGAGAGTTGCGTTGGGGGTCGACCCCCTTATTATACCCTCGCTCGGTGGCGAAAACATTCAATCTCCGGGTGGGCTGGCTCCTCGTTCACGAAGATTGAACTAGAGGGAGGTACCAAGCTCGGGGAGGTGTCACACTGGAGTATCTCGAGGGAAGAGGAGCGAGAATGTCAGAATGTCTGTGGGCGGAAGCACTGAGTCAGCCGGTCTGAAACGCAACGCTCGCGTGGATGGTGGCCGGACGTTCATGTCGCATCTACGAAGGACCAAGCCCTGATGATTTTTGGTAAAATGCGTGCCTTGCATGTCTTTTAACTTAGATGCGATGTAGCCTGCCGGCAACGTAGGTATTGCGGTCCCGACGGACACCTTTAGGCCTTGTCATTGTGCCGCCTTTCAGCCTTTACCTGCCTTTTTCTTTCCCTCACAGTATTATTTTGTGCGTTCATCCTAAAATATCCACCATGTTGGACGTGAGCAATGGGAAGTATGAGAAATTGAAAGGCAACCGGCCTCAAGAACCATCTTCGTTGAATCAAGCTGTCCGCACGATAAGCCTGAGAAGGTCAGTTGGCTACCTCAAGCTGCAGGTCAAAGCTATGACGAGGAGATAAAAACACCCGACTCACAAACCATTCGAGCACACAGATTGCCTTTTGAAAAGTGGTTCCATGTTAAATGCCACAGTACAGAAAGGTGATATTCCATTCATTAATGAGCAATCTGAGTCGCCCCGAGGAAAAGGAGAAATGCGAAAAGTCGTTCCCTCCTTTGCATCGCCGGTCTCCGAGTCTACCAGCTGACTCTCCGCCGCGTTGTGCGGCGCCCCGAGCAACCCAGAACCCAATTCCGCCGACCGGATACTGCGCTGTCCGTAGACGATGCAAACACTTCCCCTCTTCACCTCTTCTCCGAACCTCAGACGTTCGACGGCTCGATCGTGTCCGCGAGGCGGAACTGCCGGTCGTCCCTGTCGCCCTTCTCGCCCTTCCCGAACTTGACGCGGCCCGGCTCGTCGGTGTTGGACTCCTCGTCGCCGCCTTGGTTGAGCTGCCTGCGGAGGATGCGCCGGCGGACAAACTTGTACGCCTCGGCGCAGATGAGGTAGAAGAGGACCTGCGCAAAGACGAAGCCCCACTCGTCTGTTGCGTACAAGGATCAGAGCGTGAGACACCGCTGCGAGAAGGAGAAGGGATGGAGAGGAGGACGAACAGCCGATAGCCTTGACCTGGAATACGTAGTCGGAGATGGTGGGAATGTAGATAGCACTGAATCGGGGATCGTTTGGGCAGGAACTTCGGGGGATGGAGGACTGAACACTCACGGGAAAACAGTGAGAGCCAGGGCGCCCGAGGACCACAGAAGCAGGCGGTTGTCGTTGAGGGTCATTTGGAAGAGACTGCAATGTGCGGCGGAGAATGAGCCTTTAATTATCTACTGTGCAGTCAGGTAGCGTAACGAACCTCCGCGTCAAGTGCTTGCACTGTAAGGCAGCAACTTTTCGTGAGCGCCAGCTCTCTTCATACGGCGAGAGTATCGACCTACCTCCAGAGCGTGAACCATGAGCAGGATCGTCATGGTCGCGAATGCGCAGGCCCTAGCACGGTAGACAATAAGCTGGATAACCGGACAGGTTAATATCCAGGGCGACAAATACGACGATTGCAGCTGAAAAGCTTACGCAGTCATCGGTGAAAGAGCCATCGTTGCAACGCAGCCCGATGTCGGCCGCGCCGTCGCCGATACCGTAAAGGACGATACTGTCGGAATGGAAAGTGTGAGTTCGCATCTCAGGGGGAGCAAAAAAAGAGGCGTACATGAAGTTGGCGAATGTCTGCGCGCCCATGAGGATGCCGAAGAAGAACAGGTCCATGAACCAGGTAGGCGTGAAGCTGCACCGCCGTAGGTTTCAGCGGTTCTCAGTTTGTCTGACGCAGAGGTTCTTACATGGTCTTGTAGTGCTCGGGACCAAGTTGCATAGCGTCCTTCGCAGTCGGCTCCAGACCGAGCGCGAGGGCAGGGGGACCAGCGGCGATCGTGCTGTAAGTTGTACAGCATGTTAGTGCGATGCCCTGGGAGTGTCCTGATCACAAAACTACAAAAAAGTACTTGATCCAAAGAGCAGCAACGGGCGAAAGTGGGTACACCGCCGTTCCCTCAGCGTCACGGACAGCTGGAGTGACGCAAGCACTCAGCAGGGTCATAGGATACGTCTCTCTCCGACACCACTCACAAAGGCCGACCATCAGCACGAGGACTTCAGCGACGTTTCCGGAAAGTAGGTAAACAAGGAACTTGGCGAGGTTAGAGAAGACGGAGCGACCCTTGCGGATGGCGCGGACGATGGTCGAGAAGCTGTTCATTCCGGCAGTCAGCATGCGTACGGAGGTCAAGTCGCGTTTCAAAGTCTTACTTGTCGTCGGCGAGGACGATGTCGGCGGCACCCTTTGCGACGTCGGAACCGTTAAGACCCATGGCGACACCGACGTCCGAACGCTTGAGGGCGGGAGAATCGTTCACTGTTGAGGAGTGTGAGCGAGGGCTTCCACGCGCGAAGTGGTGTGAAGACTCGTACCGCCATCTCCGGTCATGACAGTAACACGCTTGCGACGGTGGATGGCGTCGACCATGCGGACCTTAGTCTCGGCTGCACAAGATGGGTGCTCAGCTTACAGCCGCCAAGGAAGAGGCAACGTTTCACTCACGTGCACAGCGAGCAACGACCACCGGAAGCTCAGGGAGTGCGTCAATTTCCTCTTCGCTGAGGGCGTCGAACTCTTGACCGGTCTGTAGAGCGGTGCGTTTCAGCAAAGAATGCGGTTCGCCGCGGTTGAGTGAGAACCTACCATGACTGCGCTCTTGGGGTGGTTCTTCGACAGGATGCCGACGCTGAGCGCAATGGCCGAGGCAGTAGCAGCCTGCGTCGTAGCACTGTTAGCCTTGGAACGGGATCTATGCTCGGAATGTTAGACTTACGTGGTCACCAGTCAGCATGCGAGGAATGATTCCAGCCCGAAGAGAGTCCATGACAGCGCCCTTCGACTCGGCACGGGGCGGGTCGCTGGAAGGAAACAGTTATCAGGGCTCATTCGGTACCCTTCCTGCTGCAACGAAGGACTCACTAGATACCCGCCAAGCCAAGGAATCCGCACTCCGACTCCAGCTCGTCACGCTTAGCGGTCTTGATGTGCTCCTTCTGGTCGTGCGGCGCCACCTTGCCAGCAAGCCCGAGTACACGGAGACCTTCCTCGGCGAGCTGTCGGATACGGCCCGTTAGCCCAACTCAAAGTACAATATCGAGAAGTGAAAAAGCGTGCCTCGTCCACTGCGCAACAATGGTGTCAGGAAACGACTTCACACAAGTTGAAACGAGAAGACATACTCTTCGCGATGATGTTCTCCTTGTCCTGCTCGGTGAGGGGCACCTTGCTCTCTCCCAAACCGATGTGGGTGCAGCGGTCGAGGACGCGCTCCACGGCTCCCTTCATGTCTGGCAGTCCCAGCAGCAGTCAGCGCATCGAACTGGCTCCCATGCCCGGTTGCACAACGCACAGATGATAATGTCTTGCTCCGAACTCATCTCCTTCGGGTTGGCTGGAATGTACTCCCACGCAGTTGCCCTGCAAGCGGATGTCAACACACCTGCCACACACCGCTGCGGTCCAGGACGTACATTCGCTTGATCGTGCTGTCGAAGGGGTGTTCGACCAGCATCTCGTAGTGACCGTCGAGCTGAGCGCGGGGCGCAACGTGACCGCTTCCGCCGCTAGTGATCCGAGTGAGGGACTCGCCACGTGGCGCATTCGGAGGCTTGTTCGCGACGCTGCCGTGCTTGCGACGAGGGTGCGTGCTGTTTCGCAGAGGTCAACATACGTACTAGCAGGTTCAGCTCATGCATCACGCATTCTACTCACAGGTGGGGCTTTCCGTGTCCTGCCTTGTGTGCAAATCTTGAAGGCCGTCGGTTAAGCAACAGTCCTGTGGAACCGGTCCTTAAAGATTACTCACACTTGGAGCGCGATCTGGAGAGGGCTTCGGGTCAGCAGCGATCGCATGGGAGGGTTCTCGGGTGCCACTCACCTCCGTAGGGTCACCGTTCGCCTGGTAGTCCTGGCCCTCCTCGCCGTGGTGGATGGTGGCCATGTTGTTCAGCGCAGCGGACTGGACAAGGTCTTGCAGCGAGGGCTCGAGATCATCGACGTGGACAACATCGTCCGAGGTGACTAGGGAAGATGAAAGGGTTCAGTCGTATCCTGTAGGTACAGTTGATAGAATACGCACTGTCGTCTTCATATTCCTCCTTCTCAGGGTTGCTGTTGTCGCCCACATCGCGAGACTCATCTGAGTGCAGAGCACGAATGGTACCACGGGGATAGTACGCGCTGCCAAGGGCCACCCCGGTCAGCTGGAGAGAAAACAAAAAAGTATGTGCGCAAATCTTACTCGCGACCGGACTCGACAGTGTAGATTTGGCCGGACTCGGTGGTGTAAGATGCCCGTGAGCCGTCTTCGGTGCGGGATGCCGATGCGACCGGCACCCAGGCCTTTTTGCTGTGGGGTGCCGTATGAGCATGCATATTGTGCTTTGTATCGGGAGGACACTTACAGAACCATGCGGCCCACAGTGATAGTGCCGGTTTTGTCAGAGCAGATGTCGGTAAGCCCAGCGCTAGATAGAAAACCTTGTCAGCCGGGGCGTGGCTGATTGACGAGATGAGCTGACTCACAGCGTCTCGACCGCATCCATGCGCTACAGGTTTAGGATACGTCAGAACCGGGACCGGTGAGGGATCTGCAGCGCGTCACGTACCCTGACAAGGGCGTTCCGCTTCGCCAACTCCCGGCTCGCCGTGGCAAGAGTCAACGAAACGACCGCAACGAGAGACGCCGGAAGCAGTGAGATGGCCTGGCAAGTTCGATGGGAGTTAGCTTCAAGAGACCGCCTACGAGCGCAATGACCAGACCAACCGTTGCGACCGCGTAGCTGGGAGGAGTTTCTCAGCCGAATGTCAGCGGTACTCTCATCATGGGTGCAAAGCGGTGGACAGCAGATATTTACGTGGCAATCGAGTCCGGGATCTGGAGAGCAATGGGATCGATATTCAGCTGCTGCTTTAAACCCAGCTCCAAGAATCCTTCCTACTCACGTCCGAGAAAGCCGTTGACGCGAGCACGATGATAGCAAGGACAATCGCAAGGGCCAACAGCAGGTACGCCAGCTTGTTGAGCTTAATTTGCAGAGGAGTCGTACCGGCAACACCGAGAGCGATCTGATTACACAAGAAATTGCTGTCGGGATCACGAGTCTCCAAATTGGTACGGAGAGAGTCAGCGTACCTTGGTCTTCTCCCACGTCCGCTTCCAACCCCGGTTCTTCGTCTGTGCCTTGCTGTCAAGCGCGTTCGCGATCTTGCCGAGCTCCGTGTTCATGCCGGTAGCGGTCACGATAGCCCGAGCACGTCCCTTGGTAACTTGAGAACCGGAGTAGACCTGAACAGGCGGAGTCAAATGCGCTCGGGTTGACCGGGTAGATGCGAAGACACACCATGTTGATACGGTCACCAACGGGGCAGTCCGCCTGCTCGAGGGGCTCGGAGACCTTGGCGACCGGCAGACTCTCGCCCGTCAGGAGCGCCTCGTCCACCTCCAGGTTCGAGATGTGACCCGGGATGATACGAGCATCGGCCGGGACGACGTCGCCACTGATCGACAGAAATGAGGGCAATATCGTTTTTGCTGGAAGATAAAGTACGTACATCTTCGTGAGGATGATGTCTCCGGGAACCACTTCGTCGGTCGTAAGCTCCATCACACGACCCTCGCGGCCACGCTTCGCGGCGTCATGGCGGATAACGATGGCAACCGGGCTTCCGACCTGCAGTGGCCCTGGGTCAACCCTGCATTCGTCGAACCCAGTAGAGCAAACGGAACATACCGATTCAAGAGCGGCCACCGTCTTCTCCGCTTTCCATTCCTGCGTGAAGCCGACAGTGACGTTGATAGTGACAAGCGCGGCGATGACACCTGCAAGGCACGTCAAAGCGCGGTGAGCAAGACATCGCCTGATCAGCGAGAAGACTTGCCTGCTTCGATCCAGTCTGTAGCCAATGGAGGTCAGCTTACGTATTTTGTGGCGTGAGCGTTCGGCATACCTTGGGTTCCGAACTATGATGGTTTGACAAGACGCGAATGAGCGACTGGGTCTCGATCGCTTCGAGAAAACAAACGCACCGACACAGCCATGGCTGCCAACAGGACAAGACTGCGAGCTTGTCATCAGTTCCAGCCCCGTGAACACCAGTACAGACAGAGACTTACCACATCGCGTTGGCAATTTGCCTGCCGAGGATCTTCATCGGGGACGGTTTCGGGGGCGGTTTGAGTCGGTTAGGCCCATATTGCTCCAGCAACTGCTTGGCCTTGTCGGTGCTAAGACCAAGCAGCGGGTCGACATCGTTATCATTGAGGATCTTCTCGGTCGCGATGGTGTGGGGCGCAACTGGGCAACACGATTCCACCTCTCTCAACCTACGCATCACCGACTCGCACTTGTGGAAGAAGACGTACCCGTCAGGCCAGTGCTAGAAGGCGTCAAAGTCTCGGTGCCGGACGAGGTGTCCGAGGGACCTTTCTTGGAGGTCATGGTGAGGTGTGATCTCGAGAGGAGTGCTCAGGCGGGTAGAATGGAGTCGTTAGAGGGTGAAGAGAGGGAGGTGTGCGTGAGTGTGTTGTATGCGGTGTTGGTTGTCGAGAGGCTGCGACACAGGGTGAGCGCGTCGGTTAGTGAGCGGTCGAGTAGCGTCTTCGTCGTCCGAGATGAAGACGTTGGAATTCAAGGTGGAACGACCCAGTTATCAAAATGCCAATCCATCTCAAGGCGAACGGGAGCGAAGCCTCGGCAACTTGCGAGCATGCATCTTGGCGGATGAGCCAAGCCTTCAGATAGGCAGAAGACGTCACTCTCCACGATCGTCCGGATCAGGCTCGCGCTGTACAACACTGCAGCCAACAGCAATGCACAGTCTCAAGCTTTCCAAACATCAGACATATATAAATCTATCTTTAGCGGCAGCTGGAAAGACGTTCAAAATTTAGCGGGAGCGGCAATCATGTTGCTAGTGCAGGCGGCAGCGAGCCGCGAGCTTCAAGGCAGCAGCATGAGAATATTACGCCCACGTGCTGCAATTCTTATAACCTTGCCGCAGGTTCACGTTGGCTGGAACAAGGTTTTATTATCTTCCACAACGAACGCTCCGGGCCGAGACGCCGCTGAGGCACAGGCGGGGATGGTCAGCGAGGCGAGGCGCGGTGGCTGGGGAGTTGCTTCTTGTCCGCTTGGCATGGGCCACAGATAGCAGCAAATAGCAACACTGGGCCAAGAGTAGTCCCTAGAGCTCATCGCATGCGTTGCCTTGTTGGCGCAAGCACCTCATATTGGACGTCTGTCTACAACAACTCTCGGCGGCGAACAAGTATGCGCACCAAGGGGAGGGGCACGATGCGGATATCCGAACAACACCGGGGACTGCCTCCGAGCACAAGTGCTGCGAAGTTGGCCTTTGAGACATACTATCATTTGAGACGGAATGGTAGGATAATACAGCGGTGAGAGAGAAATATCCTTGACTGTCACGCTTCGTGAGGCCGGTACAATGCGTTCCAGTCCTAGCTTTCAACGTGCGCCTCGGAACATTCACAGACACAACAGTTGTAATAAGCGGAGATGCGAGACCATACACTATTAGCAGGTATACAATGTCGACGAGGATATCACAGCGTCAGATGTCTCTTCGTAATCTACAGGCCCTCGAAAACCTGAATAAACGTTTGAACGTGTGTGAGCTTGCAAGAAGCGGTATAAAGAACGCGTTGAAGGGCACACACCTTGCGGTACATGGACCGCTTCATACCCGGGCCTCCTGCACGAGCGAAGGCGAGACCAAGATTTCTTAAAGTACCAAGACCGTGCCTGCCGCGGTGCAGCATGAACAGCGATTCGCGCGAACGCTCGACGGCAGCGCTTGAGGGAAGTCAGCAACGCCACGGCTGTGAGCATCGAAAGATGGCATACCGTGAGCGGGGAAGGGCCTTAAAAAAGGGGCACACCGTCAGAAACAAAGAGCTTCAACCGGTCAACAACCGTCAAAGGGGGCTTACCTCCTTCTCGTATATCCGAAGCACTTCGTCGATTGACAATTTCCCTTCCCGCCACTGCGTGAGCAGGTCGCCCAGGTTGGCGGCGTCCAGCAAGGCCGAGTTCGCGCCGATGCCGCGAGCAAAAGACATCGGATGCGCGGCATCTGAAGTTGGGAAGTCATGCGCAGCGTCGAGCATCAGCTTCAGCGACTTGTCACGAGTGTGTGTGTAGGAAGGGGGGGGAGGGGGGAGAGGTGATGCACCGCCTATC
>JTLS01000856.1:0-12964 GCA_000826855.1 Basidioascus undulatus | reverse complement strand
TCCGTCTCCTCGGTGACGGTGCGTTCTCCTTCCCCCTCCTCCCTCTCTCCACCTTTCTCCCCTTTTCTCCTCTTTCTTTCACACCCCCCTCCTCCCCCTTCCCGTCCCTCTCATTTCGTTCCCCCCAACCCGAAAACTGACTCTCACTCTTGCGTTCCCCAGCGTGCCGGTCGCACCGGCCGCGCCGGCGCGCGCGGCGAGGTCGTCGTGTTCGTGAAGAAGCGCTCCGGCCCCTCGAGCCCGCCCGCGTCTGGATATGCGTCATCTCGCGGGCGGGGCGGCGGAGCGGCCGGGAGTGGTGCGCTGCGGGGCGGGATGCAGCGACATGCGGGGCGCTTGGGCGCTGTGGGCAGGGTGAGGCCAGGGAGGGGCTGATTGGGGGAAGAGAGAAGGGAGGATGAAGGGATGACACATCTCTTTATTCTGTTCGGATTCGTTTGAGGGTCTTGCTTGGTGTGCTGGTGGGAGTCGGGCGGAGAGGAAAGGACAGTCTTCCGCAGGCGCACATGTCCAGCTCGTGGTCAGCTCAGCTAACGCTGCAGGACGTGTTCTCCTCGAGACTGCTAATGTTTCACAAACGAGCCGCCCGCGTTAGTTAGGATCTGGTCCTGAATCGAGCTACATCCTGTTCGCTGCCTGTCTGCTGGCAGCGAGGGGACCCAGTCCGCTCTGTTGTCAACGGCACGCATGGTGTAACTCCCAGTATGCACACGACAGGCCCAAATCGAGAAGCAGAATTCAACGAGTTTTCCCGATAAATCAGCTCTATACACGCTGTATTACCCCGGAAGCGACCAGAATCTCGCCCTCTTCACGGTCGTTCTTCCGGTCAGGGGAGAAGACTGCACTGCCTGCGATCTGGAAGAGCGCGGGATCGTGGGCGCGCCGCGCTGGGGCGGCGCTGCCAACGCGCATGTTATCAACGAGGGTGAAGTACGCAGCGCGCTAGAGCGTACGGCCATCTCCCGCGTGGCAAAAGGACGCACTGGATGATGTTGCACACCTCGGGGTCATGAGCGCGCTTGGGTGCTACGGGGGGGTAACACGATGACGAGGGATGGAGGGGAGAAGGAAAAGAAGGAAGGGGTGGCGCGGCTTTAAGGTAACAGTGCGTTGGGGAAAACGAATCGCGTGGTGCTCATAGTCGTCATGGGGCAAGAGGTCGAATTGGGTCAGCTGGCGAATGCTTGCGCAACGAGCGCTGGGGGCTGTGAGCGTCTAAGCACTACAACAACCACGACGATAGACTCCTTCAACAATATAGTGACCACATATCCAATGTATCGAAGTGCAACAGTCAGTTGCAAGAATAGGACGTTGAAGTGCCCTATGAATTTTTTGGAGCTCGCTGCCGTGCAATTTGGCGGGGCTTACGGCAATATGCCGCCGCTCTGAAGTGCCCCTTTTACAAAAGCGTTTGGTCTCCTCTTTCCCATGGTTCTCAGCCCTGTTTCACGGCAAAGAATGCACATTTTGCCTGTGCTCCGCGGCATATTGCCGTTTTACCGGCAATCCTCCGGTGTCCAGTAGGCAGGACACGGCACAGGTTCATAGGCTCTAGGCAGTGATGCCTGCCGTGCAATCCGGCCAATGCACCCATAGTGACGCCGGCAAACAGCCGGTGTCTCCCTGCTTTTGTAGTGCCAGTCCGGCATATTGCCGTGCACCCGGCAGCTCTGTCCTCGCGCCAAGCTTGCCGTGCTACACGGCCAGCAGAGCCTGCAAAAGTTCATAGGGAAGTGGTGAGGGTGTCGCCGTTGGTTGCATCGCGGCGTTGCAGACGAGGCTGTGTTCGGCCAGGGCATGGAATTACTTATAAGAATGGCAGGCAAGAATTAATTCCACTTCCTGAGAAGGACGGTCCGCCACCGCCCGCCGAGCTCGCCGGTGTGTACGAAGAGGGTTGAAAGCGTTGCGTGAGAGCTTTGCATGAGCTGGCGAGTGGGGGAACGTCGCTAACATGACTGTAAACAGCGACTACCCTGCCCTAGTACGCCCCAAAGACAATCCCTGTCTTGACCCCCTAAAATGAAGGATGCCATAGGCTTGTCAGAACGTGTGGATGCGAGCGAAAATGTCCCAGGCCTCGCACCTGCGGAGCTGAGCCCAAGGTAGCGCTGATACTGCACTATCGAGTTAATTACGGACATAACCGTTGATTCGAAGTCAGAATCGTCAGAGCCTGAACATGAGACATGAAGGCTTGTTAGTGTCCGTATTGCAGTGTCGTTGTCGCGTCTTCAGTCGGCATGGCGTTCATACGCTGGGTTGTCCAGGCGTGCATGGGCGTACAAAGTATCAATGTGACTTGCAGCAGAAGATGACTAGGACCACAGCCAACACCTTCATCCCCCTCGGGGAAAAGGACGGGTACCTGGAGGTAAGTCCATGGGTTCAGCAGCGTTTCACTGAACTCGCTAGAGAGTCAGGGAACCGACGCTTACCCCGGATCCTCCTGCATCGCTCTCTGAAGTGCAGTTTGCCTCTCCACACTACCAAGATTTTCGGTCGAGATCTGGAAAGTACCATACTCCTGGGCATCGCATGCGAGCTTCTCGTCGATCATGAGGTTGGGATGAGGCATCGCGACCACCCTGACCGGACCGTTCAGCCTTCTCATTCGTGTCGTTGCCGTCGTTGGTGGTACGGTTATGAATTGAGATGGCACAAGAGGAATTCCTATTATAAATACAAGGAATTTCTACGCAGGTTTCAGACTTGAGATGTTCAGATATGTGGACCGCGAGGCCTAGTCAAGTCCATTTCGCGATGTCCGACATGACTGCCTGCAGCAGTTCATCTCCACCTCAGCATTTCTACAATCAACGCATCTTGCCGTTGGAGTAAGACTGACCTAATATTAAATTTCTTTTTGATCTTGAAGCCGAGAGTGTGCCGTGCGATGCAGTGCGGCTGCAAACATGGCGCCCAACCGCTTGCTGTGCGCACCGCATGCAGTCTTGAAAGGTGCATCCGACACACTTTCATCAAGTTCGCTACACAGTGAGATGATGTGGACAGTAACGCATTTTTCTAGCTAGCGCCCACATACATTCTCCATATGGCCTATCGAAGGTAACAACCATTGCGCGCCTTCGTTCCCGCTCTTTCCGCGACTGCAGTCGGAGACCCATGCCATACCAAACAGCGTTCGAACGCGAGTGCATCCCCAGTAACCCTCTCAGTCCGCGCTTATCCACCAAACTCTATCGCCACCCTACCCCATCTCCGCCGCCTCCCCATCCCGCGCCGCGCCCCCCTCCGCCAAGCCATCCGCCGGAATTCCCCCTGCTAAGCGCCGGGCTGCTCGTCGGAATCGCCGGCGCGGGCTTCTCGCCAGCGTGCGGCTTGAGCGGCGCGGGCGCAAAGCGATCGAGCACGCGCAACGCGAACGCCGCGGAGCACCAGACGCCGCCTATTACACCCGCGAGGCGCACGAGAAGGTGTGGGAGGGATGTCGTGCGCTCGCGGAGGGTTAGGTGCAGGGGATCGAACTCGTACTGCAAGAGGAGACAATGGAGTGTCAATAGTAAAGCGCGCGCGAGAGAGGCTGGCGGAGACAACGAGACACGCACTTTGAAGAAGATGCCTGATAAAGAGTGACAATGTGAGGATGAAGAAAGCCCGGCAGAATTCAAAGGTGGGGACGAACCAGGCACCGCCTCGCCATGCCTCACAGTCTTGACGTAGTCATGCGCCGCGTACTGGTTCGTGCTGATCTTGCGCCCGCCCGCGTCGACGTACGTGGTGGGGACGACGGTCAAGAAGTATTGGTAAACGGGGAAAGCTTCCCGCGCCAAGAAAACGCGTGAGCATGTAGTCGGCTGCGCATGGGGACGTGGAGATGAACGCACGCTGGTCGGTAACCTCGACCGAGCCGTCGAGGGGCTGCGTAATGTCGGGGTAGTACGGCCCGAACGAGAACTCGTTCATGAAGTGCGAGAGGTTCATCACTGAGTCCGTATTCTCGTGGGTGAGCGTGTGTCCCGCCCACAGCAGAGACTAAAGCCCGAGACGCACGCTTGTGGTCGGTGTGTTCGAAGCTCATGTAGCCGTGTCCAAGCGTACTGTTCTCCGTGCCGTCTCAGTATGGCCCATATTCTTCCCCTTTCCCAAATAAGTATAGGACGCACGTAATGTGCAGGTTGGCAGTGACCTTCTTCGTCTCGAAGCTGCCGTAGATGCGGCATGCCGGTCCGTTCGGCACGGGCTTGCGCGTGGGCGCGAACTTGGCGCGCGAGTGAGAGAACCATCCGCGCGACTTGCGCCCATACTTAACAACACGGGAGACGTCGGTTGGGGAGGAGTAGGAGGTTCTGAGGATGGTCAGGGGTGGGTGAGCGGATGGTGGGGTGCAGGGAAGCATGCGACGGACTGAGAGGCCACGCGGGTATCGAAGATGGTCTGATCGAAAGAAGACCGGAGTGTAAATTAACTAAGTCGTTCAAGAGCTTCGGGGCAAGGTAAAGGGATGGAAAGAATGTTAGACGCACCCCGTCCATGCTGAGCTCCTTGCTCAGCCGCACCCGATCGCCCACCGCGTCCCGCACATCCACCGACAAGACTACGATTCCAACCCAGTCAGCAACCCGATTACCCGCTTCAAACAAATGAGAGCTACCCACAATGGCAAGGCATCGCGACAGTCAAGTCAACGTTGAGCTGCAAGTCCGCGTGCGGCTCGGCATCGACGCTGAACTCGTACTCCTGCTCGCCCCAGAGGAACTCGTTTAAGTCGTTGATAACGAGCAGGAAGCAGAGCACGATGACTGCGATGGTCGCGAATCCGCCTTTCCCGGAGCGGACCTGTATCGCAATAGGTCAGCGTTTGGCAGGAGGGAGTGCTGGAGATGGCGCGTGCCTGATACGAGGCCGAGGTCTTTGGGAACGCGTCGAACTGGCGGACCGCCCCGAGTTTGTCAAGCTGCGAGAGAATCTCGGAGGACATTGCTGGCTGGGGCAACTATGCCTGTCAAGAGAACGCGCGAAGGAAGAAGACCGCTGAGCTGCGAGATGGTCGAGGGCAAGTTCCAATGTCCGGAAGCCAGCTCGCGCTCTTCAGGTCACGTGACCCGAATCGTGCTGTTGAGCTGTCGTCAGTCGACGCTGTAACCGCACACTGGGAGTCTTGCCATATGTAACGCTCTACAATCCTTAGATGGTTAGTTAGCCTTTAAACAATTGCTGATTTGCTTTGATTGACCCCGTCACCAAGACGCAAATGCGGCGACCTTGGCCAAGCGATGCAAATCTAGGAGCGACTCTGTTTACGTTTCATTTGCAGTATGGTCGATCGTGTACGCCAGGAAGACTATCCAGAACTTTCAGACTCACACAGAAAGCCTCGAAAGAGTCCCCTGGGGTACGCTGACAGAGGTCAGTTCAGAGCGCTCCGTCTAGGCAGAGGGCTTGACGGGTTCCCTCGACAGGAAGATTTTATCCTTTGCACTCGACATTTAGATATCCATCAAGTTCTGGGTAAAGCTACCCGTCTCAGCGCTAGCCTGAAGTGAGGAACAGGCAGGTGGTTTCCTTGCCCAAAGTTGAGCCGGTACATCGACCTCGAGTCTTCGAAAAGTGAAGACTGGAAGCCTGAATTGGAAATTAGAGGCCACGGTGTTCCCGTTAATCCTTCCAACACACTTTCAGTTATCTGCTTTGTTGTGAGAATCCGGACTGCTAGTACACCTCCGTAGCTCGAGCATGCTTAAATACGTTGCTGGGGGGATTCTTCCGTCCACGAGTTATGTCTGCGAGCACATCGGTGTCTACCTCCGCTTAAGGTTAGGTAACTAATAAAGCGCAGCGAATTGGTTGTTGGCAACGCTGTGCCGCCGTTGTGAAGTCTCGCGCGCAAGTAGTACTACAATGACATCCCGCTGTACACAGTGCACGGCCACCGACTTACGAAAGTTGACGAAAGGTCTGCGAACCTGAAAGCACTTGATTGCAGTCAGCGGAAAGCACTCACGCATCTTCGTGGTGCGGGGTCTTGTGCCTTGACTATGCGGCTAGCCCGGGTCCTCGAAGCAGACCTTGACAGGGTGCAGTCCTGCTACCTTTCACAGTATTGCGAAGTACCAGGTGCTCTTCTTTCGCCAGATTGATGGCTCAATCTTGGGAAATATAGTATTTAACACATACTCCTGTGGCCTGAACAAGCTTTTCGACTCACAATGATGTGCTTCGCACCCAGCACACACTCCAACTGCCGTGAACTGCATCGGCTTCTGTGTCTTCCGGTGAGTGACTTGCAGTGCAGAGCCTGAAAGCGGTCGACAGAGCTGAGCCAGGTAGCATTCAAACCCACTAGGGACACAGGGACTTTGAATGTCTATTCATTCCATTCTGACACTGTTCAAGCTGCGTCCCCTCCCTCGCCGACCAGTCACCCTGCATAGAGATTGAGCGGCACGCTGTTGGCGCCTGAACACACTTCTGCCAGGCCAGACCTTCTTCTGTAACTTTTGAAAAGCAATTCTCGAAGGGTTTAGATCTTTTCAGCCGTATCCGTGGTCAACCGCCGAATAGAGCGGCCGAGGAAGATGACGGCGAGGGAGGAAGCATGGGCATCGGATCTCTGCCCATCCAGTATGCCTCGCCGCAACCTCCCGCTACCTCGCAGATCCGTACCATGCTCTACATATTCTAGCATAATTTTGCTTTGTATCGGATCATCACGTCTTAGAATGCGTTTACTGTTGTCCACCGCAAATTGCCAACTGACCGAACTGTGAACTGTCCGAAATGCACGTGCACCGGCTATGTCGCGCCCGAGCCGGGCTCCCCCTTGCCTCAGCCTCAGCATCTTCCTTCGTTCACGCCAGCTGCCTCTTCTGCCTCTACCGCAATCATCTCGTCCAAGTCTTGTATCCACATCCATCCGAAAATGGCTCAGTTCCCCGTCCCCTTCCCCTCCGCCTCCTCCGCCCTCTGCACTGTCACCAAGTCCGGCACGCCGACGCTCTACACGCTCACGCTGCACAACGGCGCCGACAACCGGCTCACCACGCAGTTCATCACCGAAGCGCTGCACCCTGCGCTGAATGAGATCGAGCGCGACTGGCGCAGCTCGGAGAAGGGCGGCAAGTGGGATGAGGCTGCGCTGGTGATTACCGGGAAGGGCGCCAAGTTCTTCAGCAACGGGTTGGACTTCGAGAAGGCCATCGCGGAGGTACGTCCATCTTCCCTTTGCTGAATTTGGAAGATAGCAAGCTGAATAACGATGTGTGCAGCCGGGCTTCTTTGGCTCCGTCCTCGACCCCTTGCTTGTCCGCCTCCTCACCTTCCCCAGTGCGTCCACAATCCGTCCACTAGCCTACCTTGCCACGCAGTTAAACTCCAAACTGTTCACAGTCCCCACCGTCTGCGCCCTTAACGGCCACGCTTTTGCTGGCGGCTTCGTGGTCGCGCTTTGCTCGGACTACATCATCGGCAAGCAGTCTGGGCGCGGCTGGCTATGCATGAACGAGGTGCGTTCTAGCCTCCCCTTCGCTCTCCTGAACCACTAACAGAAAGTCATCATCACAGGTCGAGTTCGGCGCCTCGATTCCTCCCGGCCTCCTTTCTATCCTGCGCCTCAAGCTTCCGACGACGGCCCTCCTCCGCAAGACGGTGCTCGAAGGCCACCGGTACACGCCGGCCGAGCTTCACGCCGTCGGCGTCATCGACGCGCTTGCGTCCGAGGAGCAGGTGCAGCAGAAGGCCGAGGAGCTTGCGCGGAGCGTCGCCGGCAAGGCCAAGACGGGCGTGTGGGGCAGCATCAAGAGGGAGGCGTACAGGGGGGTCATCGAGATTGCGCAGGAGGACAAGAGGTCAGCTTCTTTCACTCGTGAATCATAGGCATGGAATGGGACCGAGCTGACAGCGGGGAGGCTTGTAGGCAACCTGATCAGTTTGAGCAGAACAGGAGGGCTCTTGCGAAGCTGTGATTGTAGCGCTGGACACAGCATGGACACTGTTCTTATTCGTTTGACATTGAGCGCTGCCTCGCACATTGGAAGAGAACGAAAGCATATTAGTGCGCAAGGCAAATTAGTAAACAATAGTGGCAACACTCCGTAACCCTCCACGGCTGCAGAGCGCTTTCGACAAGATAACTACAGCCCGCTAGAAGCAAAGTCTGGCGGTAATTAGTGTTCCCCAATTCGCCGCTCGTCTTTTCGGTCTCGACGCTGTAAGTTGACCGCTTAACGCCGAAGCTTTTCCACGAACTGAAGGCTCAAAAAATATGGTCGAAACAGGACATCTTCGCGAGCGGTGCACCTTACCTGTCTTCTACCTTCCTCTTTCGTCTCTTCCTTTTTCTCCCACTTTCCCTCTTCGACTCGACACTCTAACCAGGCAAGAAGGGCAAGGAGCCCCGTTTTCTCCGCGGGAGCCCTGCGCAATGGCTTCGTGCATGCAAATAGTAACAGGATCCAGGAAAGACCTACACGCTCACTGCGCCAAATCATAGGTTTTGGTCAATCCAAACAGGTGTTAAGGCCGTAACATCTTGAAGTTTCTCATCTTTCCCGCTCCGGAGCACAGGATATCTTAAAGATCTGGTGGTCGATCGACGGAATGAGGCTTTGTCAGGATGGCGCTTGACGGCGCCCATTTCCTCGGCTCTCTCAGATTCTGCGTAATTAGAGAGCCTGGCTAGCTTATCCATAAATTCTCATTCCAGAAACATAATTCTCACCAGGCACTTGCTGCCTGTGCACTTTTCAACTTGGGCCAAGCGTTTGCCCGTTGATGGCATTGGGAACAGGTCGATTGAACTCATCGGCAGTGTCCCCGCCTACCACCGAGGGGCGTTCGGCCTGGTCATAACACTGGGCTCCCAGAGACATGGCCAAATATACAGGCGAGTACGAGTTTGATCCTATTCCAAGGCGCTCAGTAGGGAAGCAGGCGAAGAGGTTCAGTGCGGCGAAGGGCCGCGAAGCTCTTGCCAGAATGCCGGTTCTCTCTTGAACACCAAAGGCCCAGTAGACTTGTCTGTGTTGACATTATCCAAAAACAGTCACCGGTACTTTTCGGCAGGTGTCCATTACTTTCGGTAAGGCTCGCTTGAGCTTCTATGCCGCCTTGTCCACCAGCCGTCACACAGGGCCTGCAGTGTAAGAATGCACGAGGAGTAGTGGGTGAAAGACGTACTCCATAAGCAGCCAACCTCCAATGTTCACACCCCGAATGAACCCCCCAAGCTGCCGCGCCTCCAGCGGTGCACTGCCGGCAACAGCAGGCAGCGCTGCAACCGCGAGCGCAGCAATGTGTGGAAGCGAGCTCTTCATTCTCCGTCCTATACTGTCCCCGTGATATTTAGCCGTCCGTATGAGCAGGATATGCGAGCGCGAGAGCGTGAGAGCGGGAGGAGGAATGAGGAAAGGGGCGAAGAGCGACGCGTGTGGTGACCCACCCCAGCCATAGTCAGCTGGGTATGGATATTACAGCCAGTACGCACCCTGATACTAGGGTGAGTTGGTCTACTTTCTTTCTCAACAGCTATACTACTGCTGGCAGGACGAAGCTGCCATGCGCCTCCGCAGATTTGATACAGGTTACTTATCCTTTCAACTCATGTCTCAAGGTAGAAGCGGCCAGTCGGTTCTTTCTAGTGCCAGTTCCAGTCATAGCCGGCGGCGCCCCAAGGCCTGTGCGCTTGCCTGTCGATTTCGAACAGACCAAACTTTGACTGTGCCCACGCTTACTTAAACACTTATTTCCTGAGCCCTACGTCTCCCAAACCTCCCATTGGAAGAGAAATACGATGTCGGATTGTGCTTAGTGCAGTGTGAAACACTGGAATAATTTCTCCAGAGTTGAGTCTACAACGTCTTCTTAGTCGTTCGGCAGCGAAATGGTGAGGTCGGTTGTTCAATCCAGCCAGAGGGCATTCATTTCAGATGCCCCCTTAGCTCAGTGGTAGAGCGCGCCACTCGTACTGTCTTTTTGCTGGCGTGATGCGATGGGGAGAAGTGGGCTGTCCGCCGATTGTCGGGTTCGCCTTATTTTGCTGCGATCGGGTTGCTTCAACCTCGTAAGACCCGAACAGAGTAATCTTTAATATTCACCTTGCCCTTCATAGCTTAGTATATCAAGCCCAAGGGACACCTTCGCTAAGTGCCCCCTCAGAGCACAAAGCAGATAAACACCTGTCAGTCTTTGGACCCACAAGACCCCCACTTCCGCCTGCAGGGCTGTATGCTTTTCCGCCTTCCATCTAACGAATATCTGCATGTTTGAAAAGCCTTTATCTCTTCTTCTTTTCTCCCTCCTACAGACCTTTTTTCTGGAAATCCCCGAATCAAACACAGCCTGTCCAGCGAAGCACGAATGCAGCCTCGCCTGAACACAAGGTACCCTCGTCAGCTTTGCACTTGCCCTCCGAATCAGGTCTCCTCGTTTTGCTACAACTGTTTTAAATTTCGTCTAGCCAGACCCATAGCCATCCGACTCCGCGAGACCAGACTACTCAGCTGGGTACTGAATAAACGCACATGGTCGCCGCCCCCTTCCCCTATTAGGCCTTCCCTCACCTCCATTTTTGTCATGTTGAGTTTTTGGGTATTAGTATTACTAAAACCTCAATGTCCTGTCCTCTTGCTTCTAATATCCAATAAGCCACCAAAGGTTGACCTAGCCTAGGTTGACCTAGACCGATGAAATAAAAGCGACGGGGGCTTTAAGAGCGGCTTCGCAGCCCTCTTGCTCCCTCTTTACCTATTATTTCAGCTGTCCTCTTATCTCCCGCATTTGATCTCCATATAAAACGTGCACGAGCCGACAACGAAGACATGAATTAACCACGCCCTGTCCTGTCCTGTACAGTCCAGCCTGATCTGCTCTCGTATCAACTACCACTCATGGCAACTTCGGGGCATCCATCCATCCACGCGCTCCGCTCCACCCCACGGTCCGCTGCCCACGCAACGCAGTCCCAACACAAACCATTCTCGAACCGCAGTATACGCACATACGCACGTACGCCCTTCCGCTCACTCGCCAATCTCCACGCGCGCAGAGCATCGTTACAAACCGAACGAAAGAGCACAACAGGACCCCCTCCACTATCCGCACTCCCACTGCCCACACACCGCGCCTTTCAAACCGTCCCAACGCTACCTGACGTTGCGGCCGTCCTCGCACCCTCCGCACTTCCTTTCTCCTCACTCCTCCCGATCGGATCCCGCAGACCGAAACATGGGCGGGCGCCCTTACTCGTCCTTCTTCGCCGCGCCAATCTTCTCCGCCTGCTTGATGGACGCTGCGTCGGTGGCGTTGTCGGCGCCTGCGGTTTGAAAAAAAGCGTCAGTCAGAGGAGAAGAGAAGGGGAGAGGAAAGGGAAAGGGAAGGAAAGGAAAGGGAAAAACGCACCGGGCAGGCCGAACGGGTTCGCAGCCTTCCACGGGCGCTTGAGGTCGCCGTTGGCGGACTGTTTCCGTCCCAACCCAACAAACACCACACCCCGCGCATCAGTCTCCGCCTTCGCCAGGTCGAACCGAGGAGAGGAGAGGGAGAGGGAGAGGGAGAGAAAGGTGGGGATGGGAGAGGAGCGGGACGCACGTTCCCCCACACGTAGATCTTGGCCGGCTTCGAATCGAGCGCGTTCTTGATGCCGAGGATGCCCTGGATGAAGAGCGGCTGGGTGTACTTCATGTACCCGTGCAGGAACGCCATCATCGCGAGGGAGGTGAAGAGGCCCTTGATCTGGTTTCGTTTGGGTTTCAGGTCAGGTTTGATTCGCGTCGGAGAGGTGGAGTTGCGGGAGGATTGGGAGGAAGAGGGAGGAAGAGAGGGAGGAGGGAAGGGGGGTGGAAGGTGGAGGGGAAGAGGAGGGAGCGAATGGAGAGAGGAGGAGAGGAAGAGAAGGAGAAGGAGGGGGAGAGGGAGAAAAAGGACGGACGAGCTTGGACACCTCCCCGAGGTCGTAGTCCCGGTTGGTGGTGGTGATGACTTGGGGCTCTTCTTGGCTCATCGGGCTCTTGGGCTCAACGTACTTGAGCACGGTCGTATCGTTCTTCTTGCGGATCTGGTGTTCCTCCTCACGTCAGGATATGTCGGGGAGAGGGAAGGGAAGGGAGGGGAAGAGCGAGAGTGGGGAAAGATAGGTAAGAGGAAGGGACGGAGAGGGGGAAGGAGAGATACCTTGGACGCAATGAACTGGAAGAGGATGTAGGAGAAGACCATGCTCGCGACGTAGCCTATCCGGACGCCGAGGAGGACCTTCTCGTCGTCGAAGGGGATCTTGCGGGCAACTGATTGCCCACACCCAACACTCCCCATCATCAATATCTTCCTCCTTGTTTCGGTGGGAGAACGGCGAACCTTGCATCAGCCCGAGAGAGAGAGCGAGGTTCGCGATCTGAGAACATGAGAACATCATGTGAGCTGACGGGGAGATAGCGCGTGGTGGGGGGAGCGGACCTGGGAGTTCATGCTGGCGTCTATGCGGAGTGTGTAGTCGGGGTGATGGAACGTAGAGATTAGGAGGAGATGGAAGTGAGAGGCAACAAGCGATCGTACGAGGAAAGACGACGTGGAGACTGAGAAGACTGAGAAGACGGCGCCGAGGCGGGCGACGCACGCGATTCCCTGCACGCTGCGCGCATCTCGGCTACCTTCCGGCCTTTGCGTAAACACCACGTCCGATAGCCCTCGGACGTGCTACAGTATCTTTCCATCGACGTTCTACGCTCGCTCACTGCCATCGCATTGCCATCGCCACGGGGCAGGCACGATGCCTTCCGCCAGCGACGACGACGACGACGTGTTCGGGTCCGAGGACGACAGCGACTTGTCTTCCCTCGCGCAGTCGCTCGAGGCCGATCTTAGTTCCGCACCCCAACAACAACTCGCACTCCCCTTTCGCTCTGGTTCTGGTCGCTCAGGCGCAACGGTGGGAGGGGCCCTTGCACGCCCCGGTCCCCCATCTCTCCCGCTTCTTCCCCCCCCCCCCCCTCACCACAAGCCCCAC
>JTLS01000855.1:0-12988 GCA_000826855.1 Basidioascus undulatus | reverse complement strand
GGGGGGGGGGGGAGGGTGGTTCAAATTTGCGATGGATCATCCTGCCCATCGTACGCTCTGCTTGCTCCGTCCGCGCAGGGTCTCCATCTGCTTTCTCGTCTTCGTCGACCATTCTGCATGTCCAGCCATTCCTTCTGCTTCCCGAGACTAATGGCTAGGTTCCCGCGCAGGTTTGTGAGGCACAGGCGACCGGAGCAGAGAAGACGCGGCCGGGCCTCCCTCACACTGCCTCTCCCACAAAGCCGCCATGTCCATCCGCCATACCTACGCTCACCCACCATTTGCGGCACTGTGCTCCTTTGTACCGTGACAATGGCTTCCTTCGTCTTCGCATCTCCGAGCGAGAATATCACATGCATGATCTGGCCTAGCTCCTGTCGTCGCATCTTCGAGCGCGCGTCGGTCGATCAACTTTTGCGCCCTGAGAGCTGACGACGCTCTTCATCATTCGGTCGTGCCGGTAGCTGGAGGGCTTTAGTCTGCGACTCTCGAGGGATACCTTCGCGTCCTCGCAAGTGTCGGGCTTCATCTCAGCGCGCGGACGACGCTTCTGACCACAGCGCGCGCTGGCTCTCCCTGATTCGTTCAGCTTCTCGGATCTCTTTCGCTTTCACCCGTCACTCGGAACGCCATACAGCTCACGCCCCTCGTCCTCGCTTGGCGCGTCTCCCCGTCCTACTGGACGCCAGTGTCCTCCATTTTGCTTTCCCAAACACTGCATGTCTCCCCCTTTGCATCTGCGCGATCTCTCGTCCGCGCTTGTTTCCCGCGACGTACACGACGCACACCGGACGAAATGGAAGAAGGGGGAAAACGCAATCACATCGCAAGCTCGCGGATTAGGCGCTCTTCTTGCGCCTTCGCACCTACAAAACGTCCAGAATCCAACTGAAGACTCGGTCAATGCAATCAGAATCAGAAGTGTAATGGGAGGCGTGCGAAGTTCCATGGCCTCTGTTCTTCCCCGCCCAGGCCACCTCCGCCCGCCACGCCGTCGACCTCCCCCCCCGCCCAGAACGGCGACTACGTCCTCGCCTTCCGCGCGCGCCCCCTCGCGCGCAAGGCCTACCTCGCGGTTGCGGTGCAGGACGCGAGCGAACTCGTCCAGCTCGGCGACAGGTGATCCACGCACGAGTTCGTCGTCGGCGACAGCGTGGACGCTGAGGCGGAGGACTACCTCGAGTTCGTTCGCGCCAGCGTGGGGCTCGAGAACGTCGTCCTTTTCGTGCGTTCTGCCTCCAAGGGCCTTGGGAAGCCTTGGAAGAAAGGCTGGCGGCCTCTGCAAACCATTGTGATTGCCTCTTGGAATGGCGAAGAGGTGCGTGGCTGCTGTCTTCAAATTTTTGTTTGTGTAAAGCTGAAACATGGCCTTCGGCCACAGTACGGGCTTCTCGGTACTTCCCACGAGCAAGAAAGCTGTCTGTTGTACCTCAAGAATCTCACCATACCTGCAGGCTCAACTGAGTTCGCCGAAGACCACGCCGACTGGCTTCAGCAGAATGCAGTCGTCTGCTTGAACGTCGGTAAGATCATCCAGCAGTCCACTTTCTAATTCTCCATCATGCTGATTATCTACCCACCTATATTCATCTACCATAGGCGGCAGCATCTTCGGCGGCGCATCACCTTCCCTCATCGAAGTTATCTGCGGAGCAGCCTCCGAGATCCCGCATCCGGACAACTCGAGCAAGCCGGTGTGGGACGAAGAGCAGTCGGAGCTGATCAATCTCGGGTCTGGATCAGACTGTACATTGCGCAAGCTCGAGAAGTCGGGAGTGATTTGACAAAGGTTCTGTTGGCACTGGACAGACACTGCTTTCATGGACCACCTCGGCGTCGCTTGCAGCGACTTCATGTTCCAAGGACCCAAGCAGGCGGTGTACCAGTAGTAAGGATCCCGATCGCCGCTCTTGCCTTCAATTCTACACGTCTGGCTGATGACTTCTCTTTCCAGTCATTCCATGTATCAGTCACACTTGGGTTGCCCAGTGGGGTGATCCCGGTTTCCACAAGGTACGTCAAAAATGTGAATGTTACTCACCGCCCAGTCAAGCATGTCGCACTTTCCACAAGGTCGCAGGTCTAGTACTCCTCCGTCTTGCCAACAAGATAAGCCTCCTCTTAACCTCACCGACTACATGGTTGCTCTGGCTTGCTACCGAGAAGAGTGCGTTTCGCTTATATTCAAGTGAAGTTTGTTTCCAGCTCACATGATTTTTTCTAAAGCCTTCAGCAGATCGCTTCTTCAAATGGCACCACAGTGGATATCGGGCCCATTTCGCAGGGCATCGACGCCGTCATGCGTGCGGTCTCGCGGCTGATGAAGGAGGTCAACAAGGGGCAGCGAGGTGAAGGACAACAAAAAAATGGCACCCCCACACCGAAGAACTCCTTCATCGCATACAGGCGCTGTGCGTCAAGCTGTACAAGTTCGAGCGCGATTTCCTGAGCAAGGGGGCCTCGCCGGTCGTGAGTGGTTCAATCACCTCGTTTACGCGCCGGGCTACACGGGCATCCAATTCCCGAAAGTTCATTTGCTTCCAATAATTGCTGCTCTCTGACCCTTACTGACTCTGCACTGTACGTACAGGGGTGTGACCGAAGCGCTCTTGGTGGACAAGAACGTCACGCTTGCACAGCAGGTAAGTGCAGCGACTTTCCGAGACACTCTTCCGTCTTTCAGCCAACATCGAGGAATGCCTCTGAGTTGGAAGGGTCTATTGTCTATACGTGGGTGGAACGGGGGGTTGGCAGGGTGACAATACGGAAAGAGAATATCGGGCTTGTGCAAAATGAACCACGGGTTCCCATCATATACTCAAGCTTGTGCGCAATTATGCGACTGAATTTCTTGGCTATTGGTATACCTTCGTCTGCCATTGGTAAGTACTAATATTCACGCCTGCTTATATTCTCACGGCACCTCCTTTTCCATTGTGGAAGAGCACCGTTCAACGCTTCTATAACGCTGGTGGCCTCGTGAGCTGTGAGCCTGGCGGACGGTGCATTACTTAGAGCTCCAGTGCAGAGTGGGTCGTAAAGTGACTATAGTGACGCTATTGAATAAAGTGTTGTTCGTAAACTCCATATTGTTTCTATGCTCCCTCATCTTCTGACTGGCTGCCATTCACGCAAGGTTCGCTCCCATATCGCCTCTGTGACGGATCTGTCTGCTCGTAGCCTCTTCTTCGCTTCTCTCCAGCCAGCTCGAAGACCTTGTTAAAAGCCATCGTACTCTCTTGATCATGAACTGCTCTGGCAGTGTGGGGCAGAATAATCTAGTTGTTGCGAAAGACTGTTTGGCCGTTCTTCCGCCCGTTCTTCCGCCACGCTCTCCTGCGCGTAAGTTGGCCTCAGACCATGAGCGACTCATACACTCCAGCCTGCCCTCTTTGGCCCTTAGCTTTTGCTTCCCAGGCCTGGATCTCTGAACATGATGCGCGCCTTCAAACTGCGTCGGGTGCCGGCCATTGCTCCACGACTGGCACGGGTACCAGTAGTTGCTCTTACGTTCACTGGCAGGGTCGCAGTGGCGTTCTCCAACGTGAGTCCCGTTTTATTATTGAGAATCTAAGCCTTTTGCCACAGGAAGTTTTGTGCAGATGCCGTCCGAGAGGATTGGGTGGAAAGGTCAGCCGCTGTACGTGAGCAATCTGACAGGAAGAAAGAAATCAAGCGCGCCCTTGCCGGTGCTCTCCAACTTACCTGGACGCGTCTTCCTTGCTCACTCCCATCTTCTCCTTGACACACACACACTCCCCACGCCGCGCCCAAACTAGATTTTTGCTGGCTAATGTCGCATTCGCAGGAGGACGAGGAGCATGACGTCCTCCCCTTGACCGAGCACTACAATTTGAGGAAGATCAACGATCCTGTGCGTAGCGCGTTGCTAATTTCGCGGTAGACCCGAGGTCCTGACTCGCGATGCTACATCTCAAGGTACACGGATACATTGAGCTTGGTGCGTCTTGAATGAGCAGAAGGGATTCTCGGTGTCTACGAGAATGAGCATCGGTTAGCTGAGAAGGCGCGCCATGGCTGGGCGTCGGGCGGTCACAGACCCCATCTGCTTCAAAGTCATCGACACGCCCCAGTTCCAGCGTCTTCGTAATCTCAAGCAGCTCGGATCGTCCTACTACGTCTTCCCGGGCGCGACGCACAACAGGTTTGAACACTCTATCGGTGCGCTCCTTCATTTCTCGGTATCCTCCTTCAGCGCGTCCCAGCTGACGAAGCTCGGCCTGAGGCCTTTTCTAGGCACCGCACACCTTGCTTCCCAGGTCGTCAAACTCCTCCGGGAGCGCCACCCCGAGCGGAAGATTACTGCCCGCGACGTGCGCTGCGTGACCCGTACGCACCCTGCCATGCTCCGCGCCCTAGCTCTGCTCACGCCCTTGCCTGACAGTCGCTGGTCTCTGCCACGACCTTGGGCATGGGCCTTTCTCCCACGTCCGTGCTCCTTCTACCTCTGCGCCCTCGTTCTCTCCGTCTTCCCTCCGGTCCTCAACCCTTCAATCGCTTCGCCTTGCAGGTGTTCGACAACACTCTCATTCCTCGCGCGCGTCCTGACAAGAAATGGTCGCACGAGGAAGCGAGCGAGATGATGCTCGCTGCGCTGTTCAAGGAGCTTGCGGAGCGCGGCGAACGCCTTGTTGCAGATGACGAAATCGAGTTCATCCAGGACTTGATCCGGGGCAAGCCTCGGGAAGGCACTACCAGGTGCGTCGCGGGAAGATGCCCAATTTGAACCAAATGAGGTAGACTGACAATATGTGCTGTCCGAATGCGGTGAGTGCAGGATTGAGAAGATGTTCTTGTTCCAGATCGTCGCGAACGCGGTGTCAGGCTTGGACGTGGACAAGTTTGACGTATGTCCCTGACCCTCCCTACCATTTCCTTGCGTATTTCTTTTCCCCATGCCAAAAGGATATTGATTTCAGTCAACGTATGACAGTACATCGCCCGCGACGTTCGCATTTTCACTCCCCATCTCCCAGCCACTCTGGCGAACAGTCTGGATTACTGACGGGCGAGGACCACTCACAGACTCGCAACCTTGGCATCAACTCCACGCACGACACGACGCGCATCCTCCAGTCTGTGCGCGTGGTCGGCGATGACATTTGCTATGACCACAAAGAGGTTCGAGTGCCATGTTCTCGAGCTTGCCGCAAATGCTACTACGTGCCACCGCCGTTCTGACTTGGAATATGCTGTGGATTGCAGGTGGTCAACATCGCGGAACTTTTCCACACGCGGTGGTCCCTTCACAGGCGGATTTATACCCACAAAGCCTGTGCGTTTCCTCGCAGCCTTACGTCTTGGGACTTGGGAAGCATTCTGACCAACAGGCGGGCACGGACGACAGCCAAGGCAATCGAGTACATGATCGTCGACGCGTTGATCGCGGCCGACAAGCACCTCGGCATTTCTTCCAAAATCGACGATCCAGAGCAGTACCTGTACTTGACGGACTCTGTCGTCGAGGACATTCAGCGCTCGATCTTACCCGTGCGCCTTCTGGCCTTCTCTACGTCTCTTCCCTCTTCTCACTTTTTTGCCCTGGTATGCTGCACATCTCAGGAACTCTCAGAGGCGCGTGCGCTCCTGCGCAGACTCTCGCGGCGCGACTTGTACCGCTGCGTCGACTACTCGACGTACCCGTCCGAGGACATCAGCAAGGAGTACCGAGACGCACTGACGCCCGCATTCATTGCGAGCTGTGCGGTGGATGGCAAGCCGCTCGACGAGAATGACATCATCGTTGACTGGTACGTTCGTCGCCTGCGGCCCGGCTTTGCTGGTCAACGGCTCGGCTAAATGAGCGGGTATGGGGCTTTGTGTCGCGCTGCAGGACCAAGATCCACCACGGCATGGGCAAGGTGGACCCTGCGAGCAAGGTCAAGTTCTGGAGCAAGCAAGGCGGTGGGCCGAACCGTGCGTATGAAGTCCAATCGTTGCCCTCGATTCGTAGGCCCGTCGCAAGGGGAAAAGATGGCATGCTCACATGATGGCTCTGTTGTAACAGAGAGCTTCTTGATGCGTCCGGACCAGTGGAGCTACTCCCGTCCGGAATGCTTCGAGGAGATCTGGCTTCGGTGCTTTACGAGGGGTGCGCCTACTATGTCCATGTGGCTTGCATGTGTCCAGCAGAATGACTGACCACCATTTCCACCTTCAGACCCCTCCAAGGTTCGCCATTCGGCTTCTGCATCTGTTCGTGGCCGCAAGCTGACTTTCTCTCTCGACTCAACTATCAGTTCGGCGCCGTTCAGCACGCGTTCCGCGCCGCGCGCGAGAAGCTCGGCGAGCCAAACCGATTTGCCCCGACGGCCTCGTCGCCCTGCCAGGCACCGGCGCCCAACTCACCCGACAACAACGAGCGAACGGGCCCGACGCCTCACGCAGAGCAGCAGCAGCGCCAGCAGCGCCGTACACTGTCGAAGGCTGCGAGCTTCAACGAAGCGCTTACCGTCGGGACAGATCACGTCCACAAGAGCGCGCAAAGCATGCCCATGAAGCCGCCGGCGATGGCGGCGTCAACGTCGTCCACGCCGCGCGCACACGCATCGCGTTCTTTCCAGCGGTTCTCGAGCACCAACGACGCGCTCACTGTCGGCCTCGAGTATGCGCACGGCAACGCGAGCACCGGGAGCAGCCCAGTGAAGCAGCGTGCGCCTGCGCTCGCTCCCGCCCCACCGGCGTCGGCGCAGGCACATCTGGCAAGCGGAGCGGCGGCGTTCGGGGGTACCGGCGACCTGGGGGACTTGTTCGCTGGGGGCGAGAGCGGAGGATTCGTGGAAGCGCAGGGCGACGAGCCGCCGACAGAGGAGGTCGGCACGTTGGTTGCAGGGAAGAAGCGGTCTGGGATGGCGGAGACGCAGGCTGAGGAGAGTGAGGGGGCGCATGCGGGCGGCGTCGCTGGCGAGTCAGGCGAGGGCCCGAGGAAGCGTGGGAGGGTGGAATGAGACCGGGTAGCAGGGAATTGCGCGACTCTTGCCCGTGCGTCCCGAGCATCACGAACATATAGATATTATAGACATCTTTTACTGCTACAAGTTTGTGGCTGCATGTCGATCGTAGTCGTTCTGTGGGCGTTTGAGCCACTCCTCCCTGCAGTGTGGGCACTTGTCAGGGTTGGACGCCTTGGTCAGAAGGTTTCCCGCAACACACGATATTTGCAGACACTGAACTTGTCAAAAATTAATACACTTTACAATTGTACTAATACTCCACAAAAGGCATGCCCGAATCTCGCGCGTGCGGCAGGGGCTCCCGCCCCTCCGCGGACCTCACCCCCAGCTCGCCAGCGACCGTGTCGACCGGAACCTCATCATCACCGATGCCAGGGTTTTGTACAGTAACGATCTCGAAGACTTGTCCCTCCGACGTGTACACCGCCCCGCTCTGGCCCGTTTTGGCACTCCGGGTGTCGGAAAGGCCGTCATCGAGCTCGAAACTGGCCATCTTGCCACGACTGAGCGGCTTGACGGAAGTCTGTCCCGTGCCGGTGTGGGCGTGGTCGCTTGTGGGGCTGAAGCCCGAGCCGACGTAACGCCCGGGGACGCCCCATACACGCAAGATGTCCTCGAGATTGCGGAGCACTCAGCGACGGGTTGCGAAGGGGATGCAGAGAAGGATGCAAAACTTACCCGCTGGCTAGCGAAGATGGCGAACACCACAGGGCCCTGAAAGAAGGACAGACGTGGTTGTTAGACCTAATCTTTACCTTTGTGACTTCAGAATCTATACTCACAATGGTAGCGATAATGATGAGTGCTGGAGGGTGCACCGTGTCGGTGGCGTACTCGTACGACAGGACACTATGGGCAGGACGTCAGTCAAGCCGACAATTTTCGTAAGGGTCAGTTGGCGTACCCAAGCGCCAAGATAACCCAACTGAAAAATGATCAGGTCATCAGCGCCAAGCACCCCGATGGTTGAAGGCGACACGGGCAAGCGCACAGTGAGAAAGTGAGCACCCGGAAGACTGCCCAGCAGATAATGGATCAGTCGACGCAGTGCGTATAACGGTTTTAGAAACTGAGATATACTCACTGGTGTCAATGTTGACTTCGGTCTTACTCCGGATCATGCCGGCCCAGTTCCGTCGGAAGAGCCAGAAGGACCAGATGGAGAGGACGATGGCCAGCGCGAGATAGACGATGGAGATGATTACTACAATGCTATGTCTGTTACAGCACAATGTCAGCAAACTCGCCTAAAACAGTCAATCAATACCTCAAATAAAGAACAGACATGGGGTTCACGTTGGGATTGACTGCAGACTTCCGCTCAGCGATGTGGTTTCGGCAGGCTGTGTCAAATGGCGCACCTGTGCAGTAGAATCCTGCACGGATTATGTCGGCCGGATGGGTGATACCGTACTGAGAATTGGTAGAAGGGTCATGAAGAGTACGCGTTATATCAATGAATACAGCCATAGCTCACCCAAAGGGTATAGCCGGTGACTGCAGCCGCAGAGAGCCAAGGGAATGCGAGAAGCTGATCGCTACCATCAGAAGGGGTGCGCATGTCCGGGGTGAATAAAAGGATATCTCACAAATGCCGTGTTTGTAAAGCAAGTGGCTAAATGGGTGGGGCGTCCGGGGGCAGCAACCGAGACGACAACCGACCAGATCTGTTCAAGGCCGTCCGTCCCCCTTAGCATTGACAGTGATCGCTCGCAGAAGATGGGCGCAGAGGACGTACCTTGAGAACCAATGCAAGCGTTACGCCTCCCTGCAGAAGAGGTGCACCGATCGCTCCTGCAGCACTCGCGATACGCAGCCGCTCAGGCGGGATGAGAGTCCTGGGATGCCCGCCAAGCAGGAGCAGTGCGTCGAACACGGACGCAACGATCATGGCGAGGTAGAAGGATGGGCTGGTCGCATGGCGATGGATTCGCTTGGACCAGAACGTGGTCCCAAGCAAGACACCGAGGAGAGGGAGCGTGGACAGGTGCAGAGTGAAAAAGGCGATGACATGCGGTAGCGGCGGAACCGGCGGCAGACCGAGTAGTCCGGCGAGCTCGTCGTCCCCGGACGCCATGCTCCGGTAACCTGCAGATCTTACGAGTTGTATGTGTGCAGGTCGTCGCTTTGTCGTGGAAAGGAATCAGAGTATGGTAGAAGAGCAAGAGGGCGGCCAGGCCGCAAGAAAGGGGATGAAAAGTCGTGATGGAGGCAACCGATCGGCAAGCACCACACCAGCAGAAATGGTTGCACTCGTCCGGTCTGTAGACCCTCGTGCTCATCGTTCGTGTATGAACCGAACCGAAAGTCGCTAAGGCGCAATTCAGGGTGCAGCCTTGACAGCTTGATACGTACACTGCCTGCATGGCAAATGGGAGCAAAGTGGAGGCGGTGGTCCGTCGAATAAGGGCGCTAGTAACGCTGAACGTTGTCTCGAAACCTCACCGTCGGGAACCGACCGGCGGGACTTCTAGAGAGCATATTTGGAGCTGACGCTGCTAAGTGGTCCGTGCGCTTACCTGCCCGCCTAAAAATACAATGACCTCGGACAAGGGACACCAGCAATGCTACTGCTGAAGAGAACGTGAAAGACCGCTCACACGACAACACTGAACTGAATGCGGCCTACACAAACTCCGCCGATAGCTCCCGGGCAGCTTTTGGGTCGGGTCAGGTGCTGCAGATCTTTGCAGGTGCCGGTGAAGTAATCACCGATGCGGTATCGATCAATTGGGTCCAACGAGGATCACGCAACGAACGCCGGCAACTCGACAGCCGCGCCAAGTGCACCTCCGGCCCACACGTTCACACCTCGCACTGGCACCGTTCTTCCATTCCTTAACAGCAAACGAGCAGCTGCTCGCCCTTTCGTTCAAGATATCGAAAGTCTGGCGAACAGGCGCATGTATCGTGGGCTTTGAACACAGTGGCGTCCTCAACGACCCAACGAGTCACACCAGCTCGCCAAGATCGAGGCACAAACAGGTACAGAGACAAATGCGACGCGTTATTATTGAACTGGCACCTGGGCACACTTAACTCGCGATCGACTGCGCATATCACTGATCTTGCCAGTCTTCGTATTCTACTACCATGAGTAGTTAGCCCGTGCGCAGAAGCACGGAGAATCGGGGCGGAAGGCTCAGAATACTGTGCAAATGGAAGAGTGCTCGGTGTCCAAGAAAGGATGTACTTACCAAACACTTGCGGAACGTCGCCTTCCCTCCCACCCCCCGCCCGGTCCCTCCTATACTCTGACAGCCCTCCTGAACCTCAACCCTTCTGTGCTTCCAAAATTTGGAGAAGGCTCTAGCTTCAAGGGGGTGTTGGTGGTGTCACACTGGCAATAGTCTTCTGGGTGTGCCTGGCTGGACCCGATGACTGCGCTGTTCCTCTCCTTTTCTCCTCTCTCCTCTAATCTTCTCGCGCCAATCCTCACCAAATTTTTGAGACAGCTCATACAAAATTCTGTCATCCTCCTGACCATCTCTCACCTTCCCTTCAGCTTTCTTCAGCCACACCCTTACCGCTCTTCTCACATATCACCTTGTAAGCCGTAACCTTTACATCACCTACCCCCTTCCACTGTCCGGTTCGATCTATGGGACAGCCACCTGAAAACGGGGCGGAGGCTTTACGCAGTAGAATATTCGCAACCTGACACGTGCCCGGCTAGCTCGCAGCTGTACGTGGTCTTTGTGACTTGGCAAAGACCGCATCACATCTTCCGTCTATGGGCAAGTTGGGGTCCAGTTGAGGATTGGGTGATTGATACTCACTCATTCTTTGATGGGGGAAGGTTATTTCGCACAGAAACGGCTTTGGAGGGAGAGTGCCATGACATGGGGGGATGTCAGTCGACTTTGAGCTGATAGGAAGCGCTACTGACACGTCAACATTTTCCATCATGTCACGCCTGATCAACATTTTGAATGCTCAGGAAGGACAGATGGGCCAGAAATTGATTTCATACCCATCACTTGAGGCTCTTGAGGTTCGGCTGAGGTAGTTTTTATATGTTCCCGGCACAAAACAAAGTCTGCCGAACAAGGCAGTGCCAGCCGTCGAGGATATACCAAAAGCGTGCAGGTCCAGAACTAAAACGCTTGGCTCACTTCAGAAAGTGACTCACAGAGATTGAAAAAGCTGAAGAATTTCAAGGCAGTTGTGCACAAAAGCGGTCTATCTTCGAGGACGCACAGAGTCGAAGAAGAATCCACTGCAGCCGTGCGGGGACGCGTGGAGAGGGCAGGGTACAGAGGGAACCCCGCCGCCCTTACCCCTTGTTTTCAGTTCGCGTCTCAAGTCCTTAAGTGCTTCTGTTATTAGATGGTCCAATCAGATGAGAAGCCGTCCTGCAATGAATGGCACAATAGTAGCAGGGCCGACTGTTATTGAGGAGGCTGGAGGCATACACAGGGCGAAAGAGGTTGCGCACCGCGAAGCTACGTGCTTACAGGGAGGAATGGTGTGATGAGTCACTGTATACGTCACGGTAGGCAACATTACGTGTGTGGGGAAAGAAGGGAACGTGGACGGGTTGAGTACATCAGCTGCAAGGCCTATGGATGCAGGCGTGCCAGTAGGTAAGCGGGGAAGGGTCGTTTACCAGAAGAGGTGAAGGTGGCTGCAGTGAGGGCCAGTCTGGCCGTTCTTCGTACATAGGCACAAACAATCTCGTACATAGCAAACACAATCTGATTTTTTAAAACCAGACAAGAATGCTCAGTGGCTGGGGAGGTGGAAGAGAACGCTACGGAGTGCGGAAAGTGTACGTGGAACCACCCACATTCCCTGCTTGCTGGAGTGTCCGAGTGTGGCAATTGATCCCGCTATACATTTATGACTGTTTAGGCTTGCCCAAAATCGCCTGTCTTGGGGCACCAACCTGCCGCAGGCTAGCAAGATCATGCTCTGCAACATGGTGCGTGCACGCATGGTGCCGCAAGCTCCGGTGAGTCCAAGGAATTGGAGCCTTCTGGAGCCCTTCACAGCTTTCCATTGGTACAGACTCTGATGCATTTTTTATTGAAAGCAGGGCAAAGCAACAGACTGGGGAAGCGGGCCTCTTCAACGGTCGAGAGCCTAGCTGTTAGCGGACCCGAGGCCATCGTTACCACTGCGAACCACGTACGACTATGCAGCCTTCCCCTATTTCAGATGTTCTTCTCGGAACCGACGTGCTTTGATTATGAATCAGACGACATTTATAGGCATGGCTACTTGACCGTGCTTAAATAGTTGACATGAATTATCCAGCGTTGTGCCGTTGCGAGTACACCTCGGTATTTGACGATGAGAACATGTATACTATACTCTGATCTTCCACTGCAAGTGGTGATGGAACTTGAAGGCTTCACTGACCTCATAATCGGGGCATGGCTGCCAAAATCCCCGGGCCCAATGTAATAGTGCCGAGCGACCCGTGCTCAGCAAGCAGACCAAGGCAGTTTCTTGCCTCTCGCTCGAAGTCGACTGCTTGAGGATTATTCACGGAAAAAAACAGGCCCGAGCGCGCCAAAAGCCCCGCAGTGTAAGGGAAGTTTGAGCACTAGGTAGCCCCAGGCCTGTTTATGAGGGATGTTAGCGACGGGCCCATGACCTGTAAGACTGCGTGCGCTTCACAAGAGTACTTGACATTCATAAATTCAATGGCAATGAGGCTTACCGCAGGATTCATGACCCGTATGTTGGAACTTTGCACCGTCAAGCCTGGACAATTTGCCTGGATGTGCCATAGCACGGCCTTTTTCCGTTGCAGCAATTGCAGTCTTGTGCAGTCACCTGTCTGTACATATTATCACTCTAGGGTTAGGGTTACATTAATACACAACAATATCAAGAAGCGTTGACGGCACGCGGAGCAGTGCAACCCAAGGCCATCTCGCCGCCTCCGTATGCAAGCAGGGACGGGGGCGGCCGCGCGCAAAAATAAAGATGACAATGATGAGGTCAAGGACCTCGTTCAAGTTGTCAAACTTGAAAGAACAGATACTACACTTGATCTAAGCCAA